>OMLB01020857.1:0-30196 GCA_900302555.1 Myripristis jacobus
ACTAACTCTTTATTTCTTCTGCACCACAGCCAAGTTTCTAAACCATTTACTGTCACAGAGAATTACATGAAGGCTCACTCAAACACCATCAAATATGTTGTGCTGGGCATACTCGGAGCAGGTATTTATTTATTTATCTATTTATTTTTATTCATCTGACCCCATTTGTTTTAGCATTTTTGCACCCCTGTATCAATTCAGTGCTTCAACAGGTGGTGTCATGCACATTTAGAGCTTAATGATGTTTTTTTATGAGGCAAGACAACATTACAAGATAGACGTAATGAGCATATTAAGCAATACGTGGCAGTCTGTACCAATCCCTGGACAATTTTTGATCAAGTGCTGTTTGTTGTGTTGTGCAGGTTATGTCGCATTCTTCATTGCGGCCTGTGTGCTGGACTTCCAGAGGGCCATTGCTCTTGTGGTCTTAACCAGTTTGGCTGTTGTCTCTAAATCCTACGATCTTTTGAAGAAATACAAGGGAGACAGCATCAAGCAGTGTTTCAAACCCGCGGCAAGATGGTTCAATTCAAACTTGAAATGGATAAAATGGTGAGTAAATGTCATACATATGTATATATAGATATACATATGTATGGTAACACTGATCTCCACATGGTACAGGTGATAGGTATCTATTGAATGCATTATGTCCTCTGTAGGGTTTTTATCATACTGGTCGTGGCCCTGTTTGTGGTATGGCTCGCTGTCGACACGAGTAAGCGCCCTGAGCAGCTCATCTCCTTTGGAGGTGTGTGCATGTTCATTGTGCTCATGTTCCTCCTCTCTGCACACAGAACTGAGGCAAGTTTCAAATCAAATGACCATCTAAGGTTGAATTTGTCCTGCCATTGACACCTATTTTGCAATGCTCTTACTGGTTATCTCACAAGTTATCTTGAGTTTGGTTTCCGGAGACTTTGGATTTAGTCTTGTGGCTATTTCACCTTAAGATTTACTGCAAGTGTTGCCTCGTCATGACTCAACGGTTTATGGACACTCCCTGATCTGTGTTTTTTGGGGTTTTTTTTGCAGTTATCTTAGCAAACACTGTTGTTGTTGATGTGACATTTTTAGGTGTCATGGAGGCCTGTCTTTTGGGGTCTTGGCTTGCAGTTCTGTATGGGACTTTTCATTATAAGAACAGATCCAGGATTTATAGCTTTCAACTGGCTTGGAAAGCAAGTGCAGGTAGGTTGTGGAAGTGTCCTCATGTACAAGAGGGGACAGTTATCTTTATACCCACTTTATTGCAGTGTAATCTGTGGGCCATATAAGTTCTGAATCAGTAGAAGGTATTTCTAAGCAGACATTATCTGTGATACAGTCAGACTTCTCAATATCCTTGCCATAGTGATTTGCTGTTGTAAAATAGTAATGAATAAATAATTGTTGGCAATAAATGAATGATGTGCGTGCAGAAATGTTTTAAGCCATATAACCCTTTGCCTCCTTTGGCCTATGATTTCAGATATTCCTTGACTACACAAAAGCTGGATCATCTTTTGTTTTTGGAAATCTGATCACAGACATTTTTGCATTTCAAGTGAGTACTTCATAAAAATAAAAAAAAATGAACATGTGTGTGTAAAATATGGGCCCTTAATCAGTATGATGAGTGTGTTTGCCTTCAGTCTTACGACTTCTTCCTTTCAGGCTTTGCCCATCGTTGTGTTCTTCAGCAGTGTGATGTCTGTCCTGTACTTCCTTGGGATAATGCAGTGGCTCATTTTGAAGGTAAAGCATGAAAACTTAACCTCGCACTTGGCAGCATCAAGTGTGTTGCATGTTACGTCTGTGAAATATTATGACTATGAGCCATGTGTTTTTGTCCACGTAGATCTCATGGGTTATGCAGATAACGCTGGGAACCTCCCCCACAGAGACCTTGAGTGTTGCAGGAAACATATTTGTTGGACAGGTATTCCCGGCAAGGCTTAATGAATCTTTACCTTGAAGACCCTTCTGTCAGCAGTTGGTTTCAAAACGGCATGGGCTTTAGTTATAGCCTGCTATTGCAGTTTTTTCAATGATTACTATCTATAGCTGTGGTTCTCAACTGGTGGGTCGTGGTCCAAAAGTAGACCACATGTCAAGTCTGAGCAGACCAAGGGCATGTGGCTCCTCTTGGGTAAAAAACAAACAAACCCAAAAACGTACAAACAAATCTCCTTAGCCTCTCCTTGGAAAATCTCTCTCTATATATACACACACACACAAAACATAGTATAAATTGAAAATGTATTTAAAAAAGAAAAACATTATTAAAAAATTTACATTTTAAGAAATTCAATTAAAAAACTTAAGCCCATGAAATTATCCATTTAGTATGCATACACGTTTAGACAAGAGTCTGGGTTTTCAACAGAAACATTACTTTTCATTAATGATTTTTGAATATTTTTTGAAAGAAACAAAAGGAATTTCATTTACCTGTCAGAGGGTTAACAGTGCATGAAACCTTTGTGGATTACAGCACTGTTCATTTTTTTTTTTTTGTTTAATAAAATTGGATGGCTGTCATGTCAGCCTGTGTATGGACTGTGGCTTAATAAGGATGAATGTGGACCCTGAGGCTACACCAGTCAAGAACCTCTTATTTATAGTAACTACAGCAAAAGAGAAAAACTAACTGTAGAATTACTTTACCGAGTTGTTTCTTTCTGCCCAATCCATTAGACCGAGGCCCCACTGCTGATTCGCCCCTACCTGAAGGACATGACCAAATCTGAGATCCATGCTGTCATGACCGGTGGATTTGCCACAATTGCAGGGAGTGTGATGGGGGCGTTCATCTCATTTGGGGTAAGGTGAAGCTGTTTCTTACCACAACTGCATCACATACAGTGTAAAACAAAAATAAACAAAGGAACACTGTTTTTGAGGGACACTTTTTCCCCCTCACAAAGTTGTACTTTTCTGTTTCTTGGATAATGATGTCAACTTTACTTTTTATTTTTTTTTCCACCCCACAAATTTGATTACTTCAAGCTGAACGCCAAGTCTCCACATCACATGGAATATTGCTGCTGCTGCTGGTCATTGCACTTACTCCATCATTTTTCCTCTCTGAAGTAAATGGCATGTCTTTATTGTACAGATTGATGCATCCTCCCTGCTGTCTGCCTCTGTGATGGCTGCTCCTTGTGCCTTAGCCTTCGCCAAGTTGTCTTACCCTGAGACAGAAGAGAGTCAGTTCAAGTCAAAGAAGAACATTAAAGTGGCTTGCGGGTATAGATAAAGCTCTGTCTTAACTCCTCCTCATGCCTTTCATCGTCTTTTACCATTGTGTATCTCATAAATGTTGTTTTTTTTTGTTTGCTTTACTTCCTAGTGATGAAAAGAACATTTTGGAGGCTGCTAGTGGTGGGGCATCAGCTTCAATAGGTCTTGTTGCTAACATAGCCGTCAACTTGATTGCCTTTCTTGCCATCCTGGATTTTGTGAATGCAAGTCTGAGGTGGCTGGGTGGCATGGTGGGATATCCCACAGTCACATTTCAGGTATGTTTTAAGACCAATGAGTCACTTTTTGTGTTATTTTGCGTGCTCATGCTGAAAACAGTATCCACTTGAGCTGATATCTGTGCATGTGCCTGCAGATGATCTGCTCCTATGTGTTTATGCCTGTCGCCTTCATGATGGGAATACCATACAATGAGTCTTTCACTGTGGCAGAGCTGATTGGCACCAAGCTCTTCCTCAACGAGTTTCTGGCGTATCAGAAACTGTCACACCTTAAGGACAACAGGCTCAGTGGACTTGATGAAGTTATCAACGGGGAAAGGCAATGGTTATCTGTGAGTCAATTTTTTCCAGGGGACTTTGGTTTTAATGGATTGGGCATAATGTCACTGTGGTAACATATACTGTATGTTCATGAATACATGAAGAAATGCAAGGGGATTGATCTTTCATTGTGTGCATTACCTCCACCTGGTTTTTCGTTTTTCACAGGTCCGATCAGAAATTATCAGCACTTATGCACTTTGTGGGTTTGCCAACTTCAGCTCATTGGGCATTGTGATCGGGGGCCTGTGTGAGTATTTTACCAGATTTTTTTCCAGGGTCGGGATTTTGCATGCGTTTAGAAGACAATGGTGCGCTCTCTCTCTTGGCAGTTGTTTTTGTCTAATGGCTATTTCTTGTTCCAAAGCCTCAATATGCCCGGCCAAAAAACGCGATGTCTCAGATCTGGTGTTGAGAGCCCTGTTCACAGGAACCTGCGTATCTCTGATTAATGCTTGCATTGCAGGTGAGAGGTTTTAAAATTTGCTTTCTAAATTTCAAATCTGTGTCTTTTGCACTTCTTATTTATTATTGCTGCCTAACTCTAACTTTGTTTCCTCAGGGATTCTTTATGTTCCACCTCTCGATTGTTTGGAGGTGTTCAGGACGTCTGTTTTCAACACCACAGAGACGAACATTAACACATGCTGTGACGATCTCTTTGGAAGGTAAGCTTGGATATTTACATCACAGCGCATGTTCAAGATATGCTCTCTGTGGGCTGGATTTGAACGTGATGATAATTTTCAGTTTTATATTATACAAGGTTCAATTTGTCTCCATGTGGTAAATTGTATTTCAGAGGCTATACACATAAAATTAATGAACTTTAAGGTTTGCACCATTTGATATGTTTGTGCTTATGCAGCTGAATAGCTTCTGATGATGTGGTGCTATTTTGGTAAATCTCTTTTTTTTTCTTCTTTTGCAGCACTATAAACAACGGCACCATCTCCTTCGAGGGGTCATGGGGCACAGTAGCAAACGCCACACTTTTTTTTACTAAGTGTTGTAGTCTTTTTGACGTACCTGTTTGTATGTAGCACATCCTTTGAAATAAATTAATGAATGTACAACTATATGAATATGTACATATAGAAGTTTTTACAATTCAATTATCTTTTAATGTATTTATGTCTGTCAGTACTAATATAAAAATGTGTAGACTCCTATACTGTGTTGAATTGTCAACCAAAGAGTAAAACATACTTGAATCTAGCTCAGGAAATATTCATAAATTATCATTCAAATAAATGTAAATGTAAATGTTTCACATGACAATTGAATTGCACTTTATAAATCAATCGTCACTGCTAATTATGTATAAAACTATAAATGATTAGAAACATCTGGAAATGAAAATATGTGTCATGGTTGGACACCAATGTTTTGCACTTTTATTTGTTAAAAAATCAGCTGACAACATACCAAACATCAACAGTACACATTGTGAACACTCCCATTTATTTCTCTTATTCATTCACTCTCTCACTCATTCACCTGCTAATTTTTTTCAGTCTCACATATTTACTTCATTGACGTTATGTACACATGCCCACAATGTCGGTGTGACACCACACCTCAACATTACAGTGTTTTTTCCCATCATTTTTTTTTTTTAAATAACTGTCTGCTGTTGAATATAATTACATTACAACCCATGTATTTCTCAGTTATGAGTTCTGGTTATATTTCATAAACACATTTAGAAATACCTTGTATAAAATGTGATATGTAAATATGAAATAAAGCTGAATTTGTTTGCAATGGCAGCAGAAGTGTAACAATGGGTATTTTGCCTTTTTTGAAATCTCTGATTAATCATTAACCAAGAATCCATTAAGGGAAACCCACAGGATTTTATGCAAGTTCCTCCTGATTTACAAAAGGGAAGCGACTCCAGCTGGAATTTAACAATGCTTGTTCAACTTAAGGTGAGCTACCCCTATTGTCCTGCTAGCATATATTTGATCAAAGGGACCTGTTAGGTTTTTTTTTGTTTTTTTTTAAATTTTAATATAGTTTACTTGCCACCGACCCAGTGCACACTAGCAATGCTTTCAATTGTTTATTCTTTGCTGATTTCCAAAACAAGGGACTGTTGACAATTTCCCTTAAAGTGCAATGTAACAATAAAAAATAATTTAAAAAAAGAAATTATGAGAGGAGTATAACTTAGAGTTAAAAAGGTTTCTGAAAATGCTGAACCTGTGCGCTGGGTTGTTTTGCTCAGTGTGTGTTTATAGTCCATGGGTCAGGTCCAAAGTAGTTAGATAACTGTGTGGAACTCATTTATTAACTTCCCAGTGGCTGTTAACGCGCTCATGTGTTTGCATGTCAGTGAGCATGAGCGTTCAGTAGTTAACGGGTTTATTTTTCGCGGCCCTTTCTCAATGCTCCTCTTTGATTTGTCAGTTCACATTAAGCAATGTGTATGTCTTAAGAAACTGAAACAAGAGTAGTGATTGACTGTTGAAGCATATACGCAACTCCTATAATTAACAAGCAAAAGTACTTAAATAACTACAAAAAAGTAATGGCAAAAATGTGCACACAAAAAACGTTGACATGAAAATTGTGCTGTGATTCCACACTATGAGCACAACTTTGGTGTGTAGATAACGGACATTCTGCATAAGCATGAGAAAGACCCTAAGCATAAATATTGTCTAAAAAAAACAACAACAACAAAAAACATTATGCCCTACACACTTACTGTACATCACAGATGTACATAGCAGATAATGCACTCTTTGCAGCTTTAAATACAGAGACATCATGCTGGAAATACATTCATCCTGCACCATTGTTCACATCAAAGTTTGAAAAGGTTTACCCCTCTTGCAAAGAACAGAGCAGCACTGCACAGCAAAGTTTCCAGTCTTGGTAAGTGTCCATTTTTTCTGTTATAATTATTCTGAGCTCATAAGAGAGTTGTTTATCCACTTATGCATGTGATATGTCTCTAAGGCAGCTGTTCAAAACTGGCAAAAGCGGCAAAGTAGCCCGAATGGGTGTGGTCATACATACGTAAACATGGGCAATCTCAGAGTTAAAGGTGGAGACCGATTCTGGAGAGAGATTGTTGATATTGAAATCAACAAATTCAGCGCAAATCTCCTCACAGTTTGCCTGCTCTCCATTCTGTGAGTGTGCTGAAGAAAAGAAAGTCTGGCTCTGTAATCTTTGGCTCTGTAATTGGGAAACAAACACAGTGGCACAACACTATTCCAGCCAGTCAGCAACAGAGGACACTGGTGCTCATGCCAGGATGGGGGGAGGGGAGGGGAGAGGAGGCAGTGTGAGTAAGAGGGATGGTGAAACTAGCTATTGATTTCAAATATCCACAATCTTTCTCCAAAATCATTGATTCCACCTTGAAATTGACATTTTTTTTTCTCATATGTGCTCTGGAACTTGTAAGGTGGTTACTTAGTGGGACTGTTGCTCCACTTATCATCATAAACCGTTTAGCTGAGTTGGATGACGGAGCTGAGAGCCTTTCCCCAGGAACAGGAACTGAAAAATTCACAGTAATTTTATATAACCCGAGTATTACAGGAGGTCAATGAGCTATTCCTCTTTCATTCCTTGTCCTCGCTGTTATGTTGTTCATAGTCCACGCTGGCATTTGTAACTTGAATGGTGACGTTAAATCATTTAAAGTTGAAATTTTGCTTGAAACAAAACAGGTTAGATGGATAGGCCCATCTTTTCCTACCTCATTTGAACAACATCAAGAGTTTCTGCAGGTTTGGTTTTGGCACCTGATTTATTGTCTTCTGTCTCCTGAACTTTTCTTGGCGCCTTGGGACTTGAGGTTGGCTTCCTAGGCATCTGAGGGCTGCTTGTTCCTTTCCTCTGCAGCTGTGGGCTGGAGGAGCTGCTCAGCTTACGGTTCAGCAGGGGGCTCCTGGAGCCCTTTATCTTTGATGGCTGCTGCAGACTATCCATGGTTTTAAGGGGGCGCAGGCCAAGAAGCCCACAGTAGTAGTTGCACTGGTGGTGGGTCAGGAACTGTTCGAATACTTTAGGAGAGCTGTACTCTGTAAGTCCTTGGTATCTGAAACACAGAGGACATTTTTTGTAATCAGACCATCCAAATTGCAAACAGCTCATAATATTTGCATGTACTGATGCAGATACAAACCCTTTTGACTTGGTCACAACTCTAACATTAGTGAGCTTTGTTTCAACACCTGTAAAAAAAAAAATAAACCAAAAAAGGTTGTTAACATATCTGATCCCCTATAGATACTGTGGCACTTTCTTGATAACCGTGTCTGTGATTCTCACCCTCCAGGTGCGTGACCAGTAAATTGCCATGAGTCCACTGATGAATCCAGTGCTGGAAGGTGCTGCATTTCTGCTCCACCTCAGAAATGGTTCGAGTAATCAGCCTGCCTTTATTGTCCATCATACAATATTTAAGGAAGACACCGTCTAGATCAGTCTCCACTGTGGCATATGGCACAGAATTTGCAGGACGGTACATCAGGTACTGAGGAATTACTCTGTGGGCATAAAAAAAAATAAAATAAAGGGGATGGGCACAAGCAGCAATACTCATTTTTTAAAAAAAGAATATCTTTTTTTCACAGATTAAAATTAATCATTTGTATTACTTACTCCAATGAAAAGCCAAAGTTTTCGATAACCCTCGCTTCAGCAGCAAAGATTTTACAGTATTCCCGAATCATGTTTTGGATTTTACACTCCTGGCAAAACAAAGGATTTATTGTATCAGATGAATTTGCTGTAATTATAGTAAAAAGGCATTTAGTCATTGCAGTTTACCAAAAATTTTTGTTTTAAAGCAATAGCACTTCACCAAGAAGCAAGTTATTATATTTCAAAACAATGAGCTAAGCACCTTTTTGATTTAGAAATACTCCTCATTTAAGTTAGAAAAATATAACAGCCTTCTGTTATGACACCTGAGAGAATGTGTTAATTGTCTGGAGGATGCACATTAACACTGACGACTCACCTGCTTAGTAATGTCCATGTTTCTCTCAGCAAGGTTGCTCTCCTCTTTGGTCCCGTAGGCAATGGGGCTTTGAACTTTGATGATGCAGGTGCTTCCAGATTCAAAGACAGGATCCAGGCCATAGATGACCTTCACCCTGCAGGCTTTGTGAGAGCAGCCCTCCCCGAGGTGCACCTGCTCGTTCATGATGCGGCCAAAGAACTTGTCACCCCAGCAGCCAGAGTCGGCCAGACCTTTGCTGAACAGCAGCGGGGTCATCTCTATCTCCTCTCCAACTAGAGAGAACAAACCAAAAAAAGATGTCCCGAATACCCAGTGAGTAATACCATAAACATAAAATGCCATTTTCTCCTCCAATAATCAGTTTCAGTGCTCATGTTCACCAGCGAAAAATGGGGTTGATATGACTCATGTCTGAACGGAAGACTTACCTTCAAAATCATCTTTTAGTAGAATCTCAGACAGAACTGTGAAATACAAATAACACACAACGATTAGCAAGAGGAAGAACATTACTGATAATTTGGGAGTTATATTTCAAATGTGATTTTCACAGGCCATCACTCACTGTCTACGCTGAGCAGGAAGTCAGTGGTGTCAGTCCCATATTCATTCTTGATTGTGCAGCCGTATACCCCACAGTCTTGGCTGGATGCCTGAACTATAGCCAGAGCGACTTGACTTTCATCTCCTCCACTTGATGGGGAAAAAAGTAAAACAAATAATCAATTAGCTCACAAGAATTGCACCTCATTTCATTCAGACTTCATCATGGGGCCACTAGAGGTCAGTGTAGGACAGAAGGTTGTTTTGTGTAAACGTGCTAGAGAGTAACCTGCTGACACAGCACCCAATAGCACATATATAGACTTTTAATGCCCCCTGGAGATGGCGAAATAGTGTCTCAGTTTACAGTGTCTGTGTCTGGCCAGAGATTCACCTCACTGTGTCACATCTGTGGGGTTCACTGTCACATGAGCTGCACGGCTCTGCAGTGAGAACGAGAGAATGACATGGCCATGGGATGCACTCTGTGGCCAGGTTAAATCCTGTTCATCCTCGCGACATCACTGTCTCATATCTGGAACATGTCCAGCTAAACCAGTTATGTTGGTCACTTGGGAATCCTCACATTAATAGCCGCACAGGGAGGTCACTGGTAATCATATTGATTCTTACAACAAACTGAGCCCCATGTGATTTTTGATTGGACTGTGTTGCATGTGCTCAGAGCAATCTAGATGTTGTGAGACTGGACAAGAGGTTTACCTTCTCTTCACCTCTAATATTTCCTCTTCATCTCTGTACCACTTAATGATGGAGTCACTGAGTACGTTGAAGAACTGGCACCACAGCTTCAGATGTCCAGAGGCATCTGGGAAGGGCTCTCCCCTGATCTTGCGGATAACCTGAGGAGCTGGTGGTGCGTGACAGAGAGTGCCCCCGGCAGGGAGCGCAACGTAAATATATACTGTACTAGAAAGTGGTGACATTCAAACGCTTCCAGTTCCTCAAGCTCTGGTATACTGATCAGCCTTATGAGTCTATGAACTTTAACAGTACACCACCTCTTCAGCGGAAGTAAAATTAGAGTTAAATCACAGTTTAAAAAAAGTCAAACGGTGAATCTATAGCCATTTAACTACTAATCAGGTGCAAACAATAGATTTTTTTTTTTTTTTTACCTTTGAATGGGTCCAGTTTGTCCTTCTCAGCTGGTTTTTCTTCTTGCTTGGTGTTTGATGGGTCCTCTTTGGGGGTCTCCTCTACAACTCTTGGCACCTCCAAGGTGGCCTTTCGGCGGCTCAGCAGTGGAGAGCGCCTCTCCATTGGTGGGGTGTGTTGTCCTGTGGGTGCCTGCAGTAACGCTGCTCTGCGAGCTTGGCTGGGTGACATGTAGGGGGTCTCCTTCTTGTTTGGAGTGTCTAGGCTCCCTGCACTGACTGCTGCTCCTTCTCCATCCTCTCCTTTGGTTTTTGGGATGAAGATCTTGCGTCGGGCCCCAGAAGCCAACTCCTCAGGTGTGGCAGAGCGTATAAGTGAGAGGCTGTCTCTTCGTTTCAGCCGGGGGCTGCTTTCACAGGAGAGGGGCGATGTTGGCGTTGATCCCCCGCTCAGTTCTTCTCCTGTCTTGTCACTCTGGGAGTCACATACAGTGATAGAAGGGACGGCCATCACACCCTGAGTGTCTGAACTTGGAGCAGCTTTGGACAGAAACTTGCGGAGACTGGCTGGACTCAGTGTTGAATGTGTAGGGGGCTTAAAGCCTAGTCTGTCTACAAAGGATTTGTCTCTCTGGGGATCCTCAACAGTAATATAGGGATCTATCCTGGGTTCATACAACATAGACTGGGTGTTTTCCGCGATGCTCTTTGCCATTTCTTCTATATCCTGTTTCATACCATGGCTTTTTTCAGGTGTGATGTTACTGTTACTGTTTTCAAGATCACACTTTCTTCCCTTCAGCATTACAGCCAAAGTTTCTGCTCTTGTATACTCATTCAGAGTGGGTGGCTTGCTTTCATGAGGGCTTTTATCACAAATGACAGAGACTGGGGGCACCACAAACAAAGGTGTTTTTGGTGTGTCATCCGGCTGTGGTTTATCTGAGATGTTGGGTTTCACAGATACATCAACAGCTTCCCTGAATTTGTTGTCATCAGTACATGAATACACTGTCTGAGCAGGCTGTTCAGTGGTTTTCTTAAATGGTTGCTTTGTATTCTGCATTTCTTTTGTGTCACCTAGTTGTGCAACTTCCTTTACTTTCATTGTTGGTGAGAGGTTAACGTCATTCATAGTTTTCTGTGTAGGTATCATTTCTCCAGTCAACAAAGAATCAGCCGTGCTGCGTTCATGGACTACTACCTCTGATACATCAGTTTTGTCATGTTTTTGTAAAACAGCAGGATCTGTTTCTGGCTTGTTGAGTGCCAAAATACTTAATGGCAGACTAGGCTCTTTGATCTCAGGTTCCATCACTTCAATTTTTGGTATTATAATTTGTTCATTTAGCCTTTCCTCAGGCACAGTTAGTTTAATATCGGTGATGTCTTTAGTAGTAGACATTTGGATTTCTGGGATATTTTCCATGAGCCCACCCAGGTGTCTTTCACTGCCATCTGGATTTGCAATCGTAGAGCGTTCCTCTGGTACACTGACTCTGTCTTTCTCTTTGTGTATTTTCATTTGAGTCACATTTTCTATCTCCATTTCAAACTCTTTCTCCATAGAAACTGTCGGCATCTCATTTCTCTGCAAGCTCTCACTCTTTTCATGAGCGCTCACACCTTTAGAAAATGATTGTTCCATTTTCAAGCTAAAGGACTTAACTTCTATGTTTTTCTCTAAAGCAGAAGTGGATACCTCTTTCAATGCACTTCCCTCTTCATTTTTTCCCAAATCTGAGTCTAAACTCTCCTTTGTGCTGAGGTCATGGCTCTCTATACTTTCCACTACTGGTGGATTGCATTCTTGCAATATTTTTAGGTCACTATTTGCTAAGCTCTCTGGGGCCACAGTGGTCGGAAATTCTACAATCATTTCCTGTATAAGGGGAGTGATTTCTTTCTCTGTTTTTAAGCGATCTCTCCCTAAAATGTCTGCTGCCAAAGTAGGCAGTGTAGGAAGCACCTGGTCTGGTGTTTTAGAATCACATGTCTGGGTTCTCTCTTCCAATGAATGTGTTACTAATTCAGTGACTTCACATGTGTTTATACCTGGCTCTCTCTCTTTCACTTCAGCTTTCTCTTCCTTCTGCAGATAACTGGGAGACTGACCCTCTAGCGTGTGAAGTTCACCTTCACTTTTATCGACATAAATCTCCTTCTCTTGCAAAATTTCAGTGTTTACTTCATCGAGGCTCTGACTGTCTGCTGCTGAGATAATGCAGGGAGGAGCAGCGCAGCTATCTCCCACGCTGATAAAGTTGGATATGGACGAGTAGTCCTCCTCACTGGGGGCTTGGGTCAGTGATAAGCCTGATAGATCTTTTGTGCGTGAGGCCTGGGTTCCTTCTTGGTCATCCTGCTGATTCGGCTCTGGCAAAACCACCAGGAAAGTTGGCTCTTGCTGGGGAATAACAGCAACTGCCTGGGAATCTTTTTCTGTTGTCTGAGGGAAAACACACAAATCAAGAAATTAAACTGATTGAGCATTTTAGTGCTACTTTTCATATTTGTTTAACAATAAACTCCATGAAACACACCATGATTTATATTGCTTTTTTTTCATCTATCTGTGTACAAAAATATTTGAACAGTTTGATTTGTGGCTGGCACATAGTCTGAATAACCTCATGAAACCAAATAATTAGGTGCCATGATTATGAGCTAAAAGTAATTCTGAAAGAGTTTGTTATGGCGAACCATGTGACTAAGACTTACTATGGTGACCTTTGACAGTGTGACATTTTTAGACTGAGGAACGTTGTTCCACCATAAATCGTCACGAGGCTGAACAGTGACTAATTGTGACAAACTGTAAACTGCAATGTGCATAGTGTAATATCAGAAGGTGAGCACTGTGCTCAGAGCTAAGCAATTATTCCCCAAAATGAATCATTACTGTTCATAATAGAACATTTCATTCATCATGTTTTTTGTGTTCGTGACCTGTCAGTTTATTTCAGGACCTCGTGTCACGCACAAGGATGTTGAAACCAAATACATACATGTCAGTTTTCGTTTTTCTAAATAAATTAGTAATAGTAAACATTGTATATTTATCTCCTATACTGGACATCAAATATTGGCTTCCTTTTTCTTCTACAATTAAAGGAAATTGATGATTTATTCAAACATACTGACAATGATGAAATGCTGTTAGAATAATTGCCTATCCAAAGAACTTATTGCATGTCCCTCATATGGGGAAACAAGGACTGGGGAATTCCAGCATGTTTGAAACAGGTGTGCTGTTTGCACAAAACACGCTTTGAGCAATGAGTGAATGATTTTTGTTTCTTGGCAAAGGACCATACCACATGCATGAATCATGCATATCAGTTGTGCACAGTCACAGCGTTTGTGCTGCTGTTCAGGACAACTTTAATTAAAAACAGAGCTGAACAATATAATGAAAAAAGTCATAATGCAGGTCTTTATACAGATATTGCGACTGCTGCAATATGATCAAGGATTTTAGCGGGATTGAATTTTTTTACATCAAAGTTTTCATTGTAACTGAAAAAGTTTGCTTTCTTATTTTTCTCATTGTTTTTTTTTTGTTTTTGTTTTTTAAATAAATGTCTTATCTTTTTTGTAATACAGCCGATTGCAAAATTAGTAAAATGATAATGTTATGATTTTTGCTGGGATCTGTGCCAAATATAAGTGTTTCCTTATATCTGGAGAACATGATTTACAGGCCAGGGCATCTCTGTAGCACTGTGATATTTCATTTATAAGGATGTTTTGTCACACATTTTATCTTTATAAAAAAAAAAAAAATACATCTCCTGTGATGGCCATATTTTCATTTTTGATAATATTTTGATTGGCGATCAGCACTAAAAAGAAGGACATACCGTGATTTTGAATTGTAAACAATTGTAAAAAAATTGCTGGGAATTCATATGCATTATAATGAAATACAAACAAACAGAGAGCACTGTATTACATGTTAAAATGTACCATGCACTTCCCTCTGCTTCCCCTGTTCACGCTACTTAGGTCATAAAATATAATGTGTGTGAAGAGTAAACAATGCACGTGCAGCATCGTGACAACATGTTTGGACGGAGGAGACCATTTACGGAAAAACAGAAGTTACAGCAATGGAAGGGAACTGGTGTCACATTGAGTCTAAAAATGGAGCTCAGACCACAACTACACCTTTTGGTTTCAAGCGAAGTCACACTCTATTGATAAATGACTTGTTTGGATTAATGACTTCCCTAAGTCACTCAACCATGAAGCATTTTGGGGGAAACTGTCTGCAGGTGTGTGTTGTTTGAACAGAGTGGAGATAGTCCCCCTTCAGACACATGGACCTCTAATCAACACAAACACTGTCTGTGTGCAGCATGGCAAGAGATTAATGAAATTATTGCTGCACAGTGTAAACAAATCCCTGCGAATCAGTCATCTTACTTCATAGTTTAATGTTAAACTCATGACTGCTCAGTTTTAGGCAACATTCACTGAGCAGCACTATTCATGAAGTAAAATAAAAGACTTTGGGATTACATTTAGAATAAATATGTTAATACTGAATTGGGTTAAAATACCCACATCAGCCTCATAATATGATTATAACCCTAATTAATAAATGCTTCCTAACTGTTTACTTATACAAATGGGCATGTTTAATTCAATTTGCAGTAACATGCAGATAACATTTTGATATCTGTTATGTGCAGTTGTAAGCGTTTCATCTATCAAACAGATTTAAGAGCAACATTTCCATTTTAAGTGCATGCAAGCTTTTTATTTTGAAGAAGTTACAATTAGCATTTCATTGTATGTCAGTTTATTGCAGTCACACAAACATTTCCCTTAATCTGCCTAGGAACGTTACCTTGGCTTCAAGACAGACAAATGTATCTTATTTCAAAGAGACTTTCTGACATATCACTTTACAAGATTAGAGGAAGTGATGATGCAAAGCTATATTAATACACTAGTGGTGTTAATCCACAATGGTCTACTCTCAGTCACATGATCAAATTTAACATAACTAATAACAATTCTTAAATGATAACCTAACCATTAAGTACGCCTATCAACTTTCTTACTGTATAGGCTGATAAATTTTAATGAGTAGAGTCAGACAGTCTTCACATATGAAACGAATCAAACAATCTTTAGAGCTGAATGCGACAGAAACACTGCCAAGTCACTCTGAAAATGGTCGAGCTTTCCTCCCTCTTCTCAAGATGAGGAAGACGTTTATTTTAAGATATGGGGGAAAGCAAGGAATGCATCCAATGTGACGAGGTCCTCTTCTCATGCTGAGACCTGCCTCACAGCTCTACAACTCCACATACAGACCAGCCACATGGCCCTCTCACGCATAGCCCTGTTTGTAACGTGAGATCTACTTCTGACATTCAGGTTTCATCATTATCTCTGACGCACTCGTTGCAGACACCATTTGAGATATCCACATCCTATCTTACAGTATGCCATGTAGGTGTAAACACTCAACATCCCCCACCCCCATATACATTCACTTTAAGTGGAACTGTCATTGTCAGTATGGATCTTTACTTCCCCATTTCATATTGTTTGTTGCTCTGAAGTGATACCAATGCATTAAAACCACACTCTCACATGGTCAGAATGACTCACTTAACCTGTATCCTTTAAGTGCCAAACTATTTTTTCTAATGGATAGCATGTTCTAACTGATCTGTACTGTTAATACAGTACTGTTACTGTTAATCACACTATAATCCTTTAGCAATGAGTCTTGCAGTGTTTGTGTTTGCTATCTGTGATTTTCTACAAATAGCCAGGATGAACTAGGTTCTTACTGTGCCTCAGATGTTGAGACAGTTTGAGCTTTGGGCCTGAAGTAGCTCATCTGGTATCTTGTCACACAAACACATTAGTCTATAAATAACTCTCAAGTGGCTGCCACACAGGAGCACTGAATGGTCAACAAGATGTAACTCACCTCAGCAGGGACTGGAAGCCCAGACATCGGTAAATCTTGTGGAACTCGACCATCTGCCTCCACGCACACCTCCATGGCCTCCACAGCCTCATCAGTTTCCTCCACATTTGGCTCCACAGAGGCCACAATGCTCTCAGGTGGTTTATGAGATGAAGGGAGATCTGCTGTGGGTAAAACACTTTCCTCTTGGTCATATCCATGCAGTATCAATGGCTTCAGTGACTTTTCTGTATCCACAATTACTGAATGCTCCTTTGGCCTGTCTGTCTCCATAGGTACAACCTCACCTGTGAGAGGTTTGCAAACCTCTGGTTTGTCTTCCGGCTGCACCCGGAACAGTGGTGGTGTTTGCTGTTGAGGGGGGCAAGGATACGATGGGGTAAGTGGGTATTCAACCTCTCTTTCCTCACTCTCCCTGTGATCGTGAGAGTCCTTCTTACTCTTACCAAAGAAGAAGTCTTTGACACTGTGGAGCACAGAGGAGATGGAGGACTGGATGTGGTGGTGGTCATGATCCTTATGAGCCTTATGATGTTTGTCTGAGCCATGTTTGGAGTGGCTTTTCTTATGTGACAGCTCTGACTGCTTTTCTCTTTCTTTCTCACCCTCTATGGCTAATTCTTGTTCGCTCCATTTCTCTCTTTCCTGCTCTTCTGCAAATGCCTTTTCTCTCTCTTTTTCCTTCCTCTCTTTTTGTTTCCTCTCTTCCTCCATCTCCTTTTGGTTATTGGCACTTGTGACTGAGGTATCCATCTCTGTGGGTTTCTCCACTCGTGACAAGTTCTGTTTCTCCTCAGAAACCTGGGAATGGAGTGTCTCTGCCAGAAACTGGGCCAAGCTCATGCCCCCATCATACGAGTTTTCACCCCCATTTCCCATTGTGTGACTTCTGCCGCTGCCACTGCTGTTACTGCTGCTGCTCACTCCAGCATCTACACCATTAGTGATCTTCATTTTCTTTTTGGCCAAGGTCTCTGAAGGTGGACACTTGGTGGTCGCAGTCTCCACCTTCTCCACATCATTTTCTGTGACGTTTACAGGGGCTGTCTCCCTGACGTCAGCGCTTACTCCATTATGTTCAACAGCAGCCGCCTCCTGCTGCTCCACTGCCTCTGGCTCCTTGACTGCTGGGCTCTCTTCTGGTGGTGGGATGGCCCGCTTCCTTTGAGCACGTTCAGGACTTCCCCGTTGTTGCTCCTGCTTAATGTTTTCTTTACCCTTCTTCTTGCTCTCCTCCAGCTCCCTCCTCTTGTTGTCCGCTTTCTGCTTAAGTTTGGCAAAGAACCGTTGATGGATCTTGTACTCGTTCATGGTGCCAACCTCCAAAACTCCCGAACAGGACACAATGCCCTTACTGTTGCTAGCTGAGGCCTGATAGATGGCTGCGTCATCTAAAGTGCAACTGGAAAGAGAGAGGGACTTCTTAGTCCTTGGTAAACTATAACACAAGCATTTTTGCAAGGATGCAAGAACAACTAAGAGGTGAATTGTGTTGCATACTTGTAAATATGGAGGGTGTGGGTTTTTCCATTACGGCGAATTTCATATTTTGGGAGTCCACAGTACCGGTCCATCTCCATATCATCTTTATACCATGTCAGTTCTGGGGCTGGGTAACCTGTAGACATGAATAGAGTATTATGAATGACTCATTACCTCCAAGACATAAACATTACAGTTCTGTTGCCACAATTTAATTGGTATAATGTATATGGTAGTATTTATCATGTGTGTGACACTGACACTGTGAGACAAAATGTGCAGCCAATATCATGGTAAATGGATGACTAGTTGGGAAATCTTGAAGCAAACAAGGATGGAAAGGCGTGTTGGAATGGACATGTTTCAAGCTGTTGCATCACGGTTGTGATGTAAGACCGCTTGTTGTGACCAAACCCTAATCTCTACACACATCTTGAAAAACCTGCTTGAATATGTAGTTTTTTGATTGTGTAATTGCTGGTGCAGTTTAACAGTCTCTTACTAACTGTTGGGAAACCTTGTAACCTCCTTGTAAAGCGATGTATAATTTTAATCAAATCTAGTGAATGATCATGTTCAGTAATAATCCTCTCTCTGAGCTGTCACTCATAAAAGTGCACTCCTTTCTTTGTTCTCAGATTAAACACATCCTGTCTCCTCAAATCACAGATACTGAAATAATTCAGTTACTTCAACAGACAGCAAGCACAGGCATGCAAAAGAAGGAAGACGGGGGATGTCAGTGTTGGCTTACCCGATACCACACAGGTGAATTTTACATTACAGTTCTCTGACACTGCCTTTGATTTCAAGGTGGTCTCAAAGGACGGTTGTATGTCCTCGGTCAGCTGAGCCATTACAGTACATAATGTGCTCCTGGATGGAAACAGTGTTGGATTCAAGTTTTAGATTGTCACATGATGCTACTTTCAAACAGCAATGGCAACATTTTCCAGTTCAGTATTGTTTGAGTGACGTCTTCACTGCTGGTCAGTGCATTCCAAATACTTGTTCATTCGACTGTAATTACGGGAAAACTATGTTAATCTAAACTATTGGTAGTGAACAGAGATTGGACGGAGACCATGTTTTCCTAAGGACTTGAACAGAGGACACAGTGATTTGCAAAGTGAGAAATCAGACAAACCAAAGTCGTCAATCTAATATTGACATCAACATAAAAACGCAACTCAACATTTGACAATAACACTTACATCACTGTTAAAAGGTGTGTGGGGTTTCATTCTTGGGGTAAACTGGGGTGTTTGGTTAAGATGTTAGTTGGGAGGGATGTTTTAAAAGTATGGATTACCTCGTCGGCCTGTAGTGAGAATACCGTGAATAGCTATTTGGAGAAGAGGCAAATGAAGGGAATTTGTCAGTCACGTGAACTGAGACTGGCTTACATGGAACTCATCTTCACTTGTGCAATAGAAATAAGAGATTTTAAACACTGTTATCCTCTTAGACAAAAGGAAAGCTTCTGTTTATTTTTACCTTGCTTAGTATGCTTAATTTCTGGATTATGGAAATGGATCTCTGTGGTTAGACTGGCTTCACCATTTTCTCTTTCCAGTTGAATGACTTCAAATCTGTCAACTTTCAGATTCCTTATTTTGTTAATTGTCTTAACTTACTTACATAGTTTTTTTCCCCCCTCTTGACCACCAAGCAATATGAACCTGTTTAATAAGAAGCAAATGTCTATGTGCTCTGTATTACATATGGAATATAGTTGAGGTTGTCTACCTGTTTTCAGGCCTAACATTGGAGAGGTAAGGATTGCGAGTCTCTGAACGGCCATTGGAGGAGTTGCCCTCGTCTTCACTGAAGCTGCTTGTTCTCCCGTTGCCAGAAAAAGAACGAGCCATTGGCCTTCTGGAAGTCATTGTCCACTGAAGCACTTCACACACACACTCCAAAAAAAAAAAAAAAAAAAAAAACAAAAAAAAAAAAAAAAAATCCAATGGAATTTTTTTAAACCCTCAATGAACTCTTCCTTGTTCACGTCCACAGTTTGGAAAAAGTTGAATGCCCCAGTTCAGAGTTGAAGTGTGTTATCCATGTAATAGCCACTGTGAAACAAGAGAGAAGAACATTATTAAATCTTGATTGAAATTACTGAAAAAAGGAAATTACTTAAAAGGATATCAGGTCATTTGCTCTTACAAAAGTCCAACACACTGTTCAGAGGCAATGCTGGTCCTCTCTGACCAAGCAAAGCACTTGCAGTGGAGCAAGTTATAAATAGGTTCAGCTATCAGGCTGTTGAGGGGCTTTTGGTGGTCAAACATAACCCTAACACATTCCATTTACTTCTAAGACTTTAACGTACATTTAAACATATAAGTTAGATATTTTTGGTCAGCATAAAACATGGTAAACTTTCCAACTTACCATTGAAATGTTTTCAGTTGCTGCTTTGGAGCCTGAGTCTGAGAGGCAAATCTCTGCAATTGTCAATCATGGACACGCATGTGTTGCCAGCAGGCCAGGGCCCTATTTATAGCAGGCCTACAAATAGGTGCAAGTGCACATCACATTTTCCGAAACTAGCCAACAGACTTTGTAAAGAAGAATAAAATCCAAAAGAAGTTGAATATAGTAAGAATCAATATAGCAAAAATCAAGAAAACATTTTTTCGGTCATAGTGCTACTGTAAAAATGCCCCGCTCTGCTCTGTCTTGATCCCTGTTATTAATGTTCACAGTAGGGTGTCACATCTAGGTGAGACACTGCACTAAGTTACATGTGGACTTGCAAAACACAGTTGTGTTCAGATGAGTCCAGACAGCGTGGTTCATGATGTAGCTGTTGATGACTTGGCCTCCTTGTCCTGTGCTTTGCTCAAGCCTTAAGGACGGCCCCCTCGCTTGATATTGCAACACATGGTCAAAACACAGCAACTCACCAGAGGTTCATATTTCAAATCATTTCGCAAAAAAGAAAGTTCAATTAACTTTTGTACACAGACTTTATACTTTGTAATTCAGTTAAATAGCGTACTGCATGAATCATGACATTATAAAACAAATCACATCCCCAAATTATGTGGAAATTGTTCACTCAATCTCATTTTTAAACAGGTCATAGTCAGCCTGTGCTTGCAATGTGACTGAGATGGCTTAAAACTTTTTCTAAATATTTAAGGAGCTTTAAATAATGAAGCAAATATTTAGTTGTGTAAAGTTGTGTAAAACATTATTTAAATAGCACCTTCCATGCACAATAAAGCCAATGTGCCTCCAATGAAAACACAATTAATAAAAAAAAAAAGATAGATATAGATTGACTGGATAGATAAAACCCAGCAAAATGTGAGAGGAAAAAAAAGAAAACTAAAGAATGACTAAAAGGTTGACATCAAATGACATCAACCAGGCCTCCGCCTGGTTGGCTCAAATGGATGAGCAGACCTCACATGTATTGCAGAGCCAGGCTAGTTAATGCTTTAAATCAAGCAGTAGAGTCTAAACAGCTTTGAAAAAAACTTGAGACCACATCAAATTTTTCCCAAATCTATTTTCTTTCTTTCTTTCTTTCTTTCTTTTTTTTTTTTAAATAGACGTTACAACAGCTTTGATGCATCTTGGCACTCTCAGTCAAGTCGTTTAGTTGAACCAGGTGTGCTGATGGGGGAATTTAACAAATACATGGCATGACGGAAGTGGGTTGAACCACTTGTTTTGGAACCACAGAAAATCATAGAAAAATACTTATTTATATGTATTAATATTAATGCCTGATCTTCAAACATAAGGGGTGATCTCCTAATTCCTCGAGCCATAATGCAGGTCACATTCTCTGATGCTTCTGAACAATATATCTGATCTATCTATCTAATCTTAAATAGATAATCTTAAATAGATAATCCTGATTTTTAGATGGCGGTGGTGATAATGATGACGATTATTGCTATTATTGCTATTATTCTTATTTTTGGTGTTGTGGTTGTAGTAACAGGCCTGTTCCTGTTGAACCCATCCCCGTTAAAGTTAAACAGATAGTTTGTGTAGTTTAATCCAGACCACTTTCACTGTGTCTGTGAAACCTCGGTGGAGTTGATTACAGCAACATTTTTTCCCAATGAACTCAGCCCACGTACGGCACGTGACAAGAAGTCAACGGCTTGCTCAGTACCGTAATGGCGGCAGCCTAATTTGGCAGTGCAAAAATAATTTGCAAGACTCATAATACCTGTTTGGGTTTTGACTGTTTGTTTGTGACATGTTTAAAAGACGGAATCCTGTGATAATAGGCTATGATCGCTGAAGGGAAAAAAAAATACTCAGCAAGTCATGGTTTCCAATCAGTGCTCGATTCTGACTTTTCAGGCGCCTATATTACAGACTTTGATGTTGAAGCGTCTATGTGCTTTGTTGTTCCGGGAAGGGGGATGTCAATTTTGACAAGCACCCTAGATTCAGTTTAAGTTGGGGAGATTGTGAGGAGGGAAACATTGTGTTTCTGAGATCCGGCAGCTACTCTCGTAGTTGAGGGCAGGTATGTACTCAAACCTGTGTTTATTATTATGAATGTCGATCAGTCATTTTCTAGTTTAGTTTTGTTTTCTTTACAAAGTGAGTTTTCCCCTTTCTTATGATACAGTTATTGTAACTGTATGAGAAATGACAAAGTTAATATTGAAAATGCCCTTTGAAGACTCCTATTGTGAAGTTATAACTGTACAGTTATAATCTGTTATTGTTACTTCCACTTGTAATTAGTTTGTCACTGTTTCCTTCTTTGGTGATAATGCATACAAACATAGGAAATCATTCAAAAATAAGTCTCTTGTTTTGTTTCTATGCATTATCAACACCACAACCTTCTCACAACCAGAAAGACAGCCATGTCCATGCTGCCTAATGCGGGCATTTTCCAGAACAAGGAGGAAAATGCAGTGATGACTGAGTACCCTTCCAAAATCTTTCGAATAATGATCAGAGGTATGTGGCAATGTAATATTTATCATAGTGTCACTTTATAGAATAAACACAATATAAGTTCAGATAATCAATATCCCTTTTTGTTGTTGTTGTTGTTTCAGATATTGTCATTGTGCGCCACCCTTTCTCTGTGTGTGTACCGGTGAACTATAAGGTGACCCTGAGTGTCTGTGCCGAGGGTACAGGAGTCCTGAACTACCAGTGGTTTACTGCTGATGAACAGGAGGTATGCTGTGGTTGTTAATTATAAGACGGAATGAGGAAAAACCTATATAGCCTAGGGGAAATCTTTGCCACAACCTCCCAGTGACCCATGACCACCTTTTTTTCTCCCTTTTCCTTTGCGCAGTATTTCCATGGTTGTCTCTGTTTAACCTACCTATGATGACTGATCTCGTTTTTTTTTTTCAAGGTCCCTGGGGCCACTCAAGCGGAACTGACAGTCAGAGCTCAGAGATCCCAGCTGTATGTGTGTCGCGTTAATGACCAGTATTGCAACTGCGTGTTCAGTGAGTGGGTGAAAGTCAAGGTGCTGGATGTTAAATCAGGTACGCCATGTGTCACTCTCTGTTGTTATTTATAATGCAGCAGTGTGGTGTTATGTGTAATTTGTTTTGTTTTTAAACATCAGCATATTTGCGATATAGTCTGTTGCTTGCAAATGCTGTGGGCTTGACTACCCTGTTCTCTCTTAACAAAATTAGCTCTGCCGGGACAGTGGCAGGGGGAGCCCCATATTGCGGTGAACCCTAAGCCCCAGACAATCCGACAGGGAGCGAAACTTACCCTGCGCTGTGCTGCTTTTGGCATCCCTGCTCCACGCTACCAGTGGTACAGAAACGGTCATGCACTGCTGGACAGGACTAGTGACACGCTGCAGGTGAGGATGAGAGACACGAGTGTTTACTTACTTACCTCAGGGCTGGTTGTCGGTGTTTACTCTGTTCCATAGTTACTGTGTCATTCAACTGGCCGGGTGCCATGCAGCCCCCACCAGTCGTGTAAGGGATGGTGATGGATTTTGAAAATTTGGTTAATATTTTGCTCAAGGTTTGATTTGCGGTGAAGTAATACGGCATAACCAGTCAGACAAACAGTAACGGGAACATGATCTCCTGTTTTACCTGCAGATAGACCATGCAACAGCAGACCATGGAGGATCATACCTGTGCTCTGTGTCTAACATACTAGAAGAGAGATGGACAGACCCGGTTGATGTTGACATAGGTAAATTACAAGAATATTGTATTTTAGATATTCAACAAGATAGTGTATTCCACATCGCTAAGATGACACCGCACATTTCCACATTCTTGCAAGAGCTTGAATGTATTTCCCCCTTTCTACTTCCCCCATTGTCAGAGATAGTCACTTATTTAGAGATTTTTCCCCTTAATCCTCTCAGTGATTCAACTAATTTAGTGCTCAGACATTAAGTGGTTTCCACTCTGCTAAGGATTGGAGGTACTTTCCCCATCTCTACAGACTAAAAAGGAAGTTGACAGACTCCAAATAGTACTCGGGCAAAGCTGTAGACACACAACAGGAAAGTGATGTAAAGTGAAACTGGATCCTGCAGTGTTTCTTCTTGTTGCCGTTTAAATGGTTTATGTTGTGGCATGTAAACTGTACAGAGCTCAGTTCTTTGACTGTTTATTTAAAGAGGATGCCCCACAAGTGCTGCCCTGGACAGTATCACAGTGTTTGAGATCTGCTATTGTGTTACTCTGATTGTAAAAAAACAAAAATTTAATTCTTTTTCTTTGTTGTCCTCCTTTTCATGTCCTCTAGTGTCGACTGACCGGCGTCCTCCTCCAGCTCCCACAGGTATATTTCCATGGAAAAAAAATGCTATTTTTAAGCTGCATTTTGTTGTGCTATGACAGTATGTAGGGAAACTGTTGTGTGTTGGTATTTCCTCATATTACTATAATTAGAATTCCACTTTGGTCTTTATTTTAGCCAGCGACAAAGTAGCTCTTCTTATTGGCAACCTGAATTACTCCCACCACCCGGGCTTGATGGCCCCCACTGTGGATGTACATGAGCTAGCCAACCTCCTACAACAGCTTGGCTTCAGAGTGGTTTCCCTCTTGGATCTCACCAGGGAAGAGATGCTCGCAGCCATCGACAAGTTCATCCAGCTGCTTGACAGGGGTGTATATGGTGAGTACAATATATGCTTATGCATTTTCTTTATATTTTAATAATATCAGGAGTGTTAATTTTGGAATATCCTCTCCTCAATTCATGTTTGTCCTCAGAGAAATGCTGACAAGATTGTACAGAGATTTTGTGGAAACAAAGATTTCAGACTACGTTGTTTTGTACTTTTTTCAGCCCCTCTTTGTTGTTTGCTCATCGTGAGTCATGAACCCACCCGCAGAAATTGTTTGCCTGTCTTGGCTAAGCTTGATTTAAGTGGGCAGATAAGAGATGGAAAGACGGGGTGTGAGCCTTTTAATGTTCAGAGCCTTGCTATATATAGCACTTTCTGACCGCATGTAGTTCATCGAGATGGCAGATTTATTTAGCATTCGAAGAGGGTGTTTAGCAACCTAACAAGCTGTCAGCTTAACTTCTCCCTTTGACCATGTGTTAACCAATCCTACAGTGTTACAGCAAAACAGTAGAGAGCATACAAGGACATAAAAACGCCCAACGATTAATCACCGGAGCTTATAACCTCAAGTAAACACATTCTTTCTCCTTGTAAAATAGACACTACTGTCATAAATCAGTACAAAAGTAAATGTATTAATATTAAAGCCATATAACCAACTGCCTGATTTATTAAATAATAGATGAGGTCAGTTTATTGTACAGTGAAAAAAATCATATGGAAACTGCATTGTGGTGTCAGAATATTCACTTTTACTATCTTGTCATCTCTTTGATGAAAAATGAAACAGACGTAGATCAGAGTTTCAGGTGAAGAGCCAGAGTGTGTACGTGCTTTCAAATGTGTCAGATAGACCTCAGACATCCTTTGGTTACGCAGTCACTTTCATCAAGAAACATTTCTTGTTAGGATTGCAGCTACTGTCAGTTGTTCAGTCTCAGGGCTGTGGATTGTTTCAAGTATAAAATGATTATAGATCATAATAGTGTTGTACTGGTAACTAAATGTGATCTTTTCATTCTTGGCAGGCCTTTTCTACTACGCAGGCCACGGGTATGAGCGCTCTGGGAGGAATTACTTGGTAGCTGTTGATGCGCCACAACCGTACCGACCTGAAAACTGTGTGTGTGTGCAGAGGGTCATGCTGAGCATGCAGCAAAGGAGGACTGCGCTGAGTGTAATCCTGCTGGATACTTGTAGAAAATGGTATTTTCATTGAGATATGACCATCAAATATAGATTTTCAGCAGATATGTTTATTTCAGTCAATTTTTACTTTATCAGTATGTTTGAAGAGTTTCTGAGGATTGCATCATTCTCATGTTAAAAGCTGCCTTTAACTTTTTCAAGGTACAACCAGGACTGCATGTCATCAGTTATCAAGCCCTTGGAGCCCAGTGGAAATACTGTTTATGGTTATGCCACGTATGTACTAATACTGTATCACTTGATTCATTACAAAAATGGATTACCAATGCAATTAATCAGTGTGCCAATGCAAGCAACATTTGTAAAGTGTCAGAACATTATTGGTTTATGAAATTATTATTTTTTTTAACCCATGCAACATGTAAGTTTCTTTCTTTAAAGAAAATCAAAAATAAATCTTGGCTTGTTATCTGTGGTGGTGGTATAAAATTTAACAGATTTATCTTTGCAGGTGTGAAGATGCTGAGGCTTTCGAGGTCCAGGATGGGGGAAAGAGCACAGGAATCTTCACCAAATACTTGAACAAACACATCCTACAGCCTGAAAAGGTCACCCATGTCTTGGAGCAGGTGTCGGAAGGTATGTGGACTGTGGCACTGCTGCTGTCATGTTTTTGATGAGATGATGAATATCTTACATGTTGCTCTGTCACTAGCAGTGGATGTATTTTTTGGATCATGCTGTGATTTTAGCAGGTGAGTGGAGGTGGTGTTTACTATAGTGTGACGGGTTGTTCCAATAAAATCAGCTTGTAACTGATAGAAATTTATGTAAGATAGTAAACACAGCAAAAAATCTAAATTACTGTTTCTTAGCAAATAGAGCTGAAGGGAACAATATGTTTTGCAGTCTGTTGGGTACAGCACAGACAAGTTGATAACTCCCGTTCTCAATCACTGCCTACTCATTTTGAGGTTGTTTACTAAGGACTTGCAAGTAGCTGTGGCTGGGCAGGGGTGGGGACTCATCATGTTGTTCCCTCCTGAGTGTGTGTTTGGTCGTTTGATCTCTGTGATAGCATAATTTTGGGGGGGTAGTGCTGCATTAGCATGTGACCTCATTCTCTGGAAATTCACACTGTTGGCTGGAGAACAGCAAGAAACCCGAGATCTGCAGAGTCAAAGACAGCTGCCGCGCTGTTTGTGCGCCCCCTGCCACTGCTCACATAGGCCGGGCTTCCTCACAAATCAGTCCCGCTACTAGGAAAGGATGCCCTGCTGACAGCACTGTGTGTGTGTCGCAAATGAACCACTAACAAACCACTAATGGACCACATGAATCATTTCCTGCAGGCCTCATTAGTTTGACTTTTGCCTCTTTGTAATTTTCTGATTGGAAATCCCAGAGCTACAATATGGACAGTGGCGGCTTTTTGAACAAATTCCCAAGCATCCCTTGTTGACTTTTGATCTCTGCTCATCTTATGTGGGACATATTTAGAAATGGAAAGAGAGATGTTGATGATGAACAGCTGTCTTCTCATCCAAAATGAGAACATGAGGAAGACAGCTTGCGGAAGATATTTCTGAAGCTATCTTCTCCAAAGTGAATCTGTGTCCAAGGTCTTGAATGGGGTTTTGCTCCCTAATTTCCCTTTTCTTCTGGCCAACAGTGTCACCCTGAAAATCTTGTGAGAAGTTGCAGTATAAATGTATTGGTGCTACAGGCCTAGTAATTATCTGCTTTTTCTTTGACCCTCCTGATGGCAGATTTAGGCAGAGACCCACTGGTCACAGGCAAGCAGGCGGTGGAGATCAAACACACCCTGAAGGAACCACGTTCCCTCACAGATCCAGTCAGGACCACCGGCCACACGAGGGAACTCCACCTGCGAGACGCCTGCTGGAGACAAGCCAATGGTGAGTTGATGAAAACGCCACGAGCATTTTAATGACTCCAAATCTCAGTTTTTCTTTGATATTGTTATTACACAGCACTGCTGTCAGTGCAAATTGATGAGTAAGTTTATGTAAATTAAATTCTTGACCTCAGGGGGTGTAACCTCAGTGCAATTATTCATTTAAATATCAGCTTTAGGAAAGCACTTTTCATAAAGATTCCCATTTCTTCATCTGATGTCAACCTGAAAGTAACAGACTGTGCTGTTCACTGTTCCTCACACCTCCCACACTTCAGCATGTGACAATTAGATGTACGAAGAAGCACATACGTTGTGGTTTGCGCCACCGCTCAAAAAAAGCTTCTCCTGTTTGTGGTTAAACAAAACAGGAAACCGGTTGACTTGACTGGCCGTGTTTTCCTGTTTGATGGAAGGATGTCTTCTTGTCACATCACAACTTCCTCAAATTTACTTTTCTACTTTTGAAATGGAATATTCTTGTCATGGATTAATCTGAGAATCCCCTCACTTTCCCTCAGATTAAATGGAAAAGAAACCACCAACTCTAATTAATATAGCAGCATAAAAAGTCCCTAATGTGGTTAATCAAAGGCTAAGCAAAGTCAGACTCACTTTTTGAAGAATTCAATGCTCTATAAAGAAGTACAGCCTAAATAAAATGATTTAGACATATGTTTCCACTGGTCTTAATTGTGTCTAAGAGAGGATGTCAGTTTCGTGTTAGATGGTGAATTCATCTTTTTTTCTTCCTCTTTAGAGCTGCCCCAGAAGAAGCGGCTGGTGTTTCTTTGTGGGGTTGAGGTGGAAGTCAGCTTCTCAGCTCTGTTCTCTAACGTCATCGTAGCTTTTGCCACCGTGAAGAAAATAGGACCCATAGCCCAGGACTGCACTGTCACTCTCACAAGCATACCAGTAAGTGCTCTTATTCTCTCTTGAAACTATCAGACATGCAATCTAAATGCAGTTATTGCCTGTCAGTGCAAAGTTTAAAGTTTTTTTCAACATGAAGTTGAAGAGATTAGATTATAGTTGGCAAGTGTTCAGTTTCTATTGTTGTAATGGCCTAAGCCCTCCTGTTACCTTCAATTTACTAATAAAATATAATAAATAAATAAAAATAATAATAATAATACATATTTTTTTATCAATAGGGGTCAATTTGACCCCAATAAGTTAAACCTCCAGAAAATTATTATAATTTTTTTGTTCACCCACATTTATTTGTCAGGTAGTTTATGTGTCTCGTTGACTACCTAAACAGAACCTTTATATAACTCTCTACCATAGTATCACTCTACTACAGGTGTGGTTATGTTAGCTCCATCCAAAACAACTACAGCAAATGTGTATAAAATGTTTATATTTCCTATATAGGGCTGCCACGATTAATCAACGACGTCGACAATCAAAATAGTCGGCGACTAATTTAGTAATCGACGTAATCGTTTTGTTATTTTTGTTTTTAGCTTTGTTTTTCGCTCGAAACTGCCGCTTAATCTTCCGCTGTCATATTTGCCTTCTGTCCTTGACGCACATGCGCAGCAGCGCTCATCGGAGTCAGCGGCAACAGCGGAGCTCCACAGTTTGGGAGCATTTTCAGGGCTCTCAAGTCTCACGCACTGGGCGTGAGACACATGCATTTCAACCCGCTCACACGCTACACCTTGTATTTCTCACACAGAGAAATGACCAGGATAACGCCCACCAAGTTGCGCCGCTATTTTTCATAACAGTGGTTGGGCCCCATAATTTCCACAATCACGGAACTGCGGACGGAATCGCGGAATTAGCCAAATAAAACGGAATCTATTTTTAACGTGGAATATCGCGGAATTTGACATAATTTGAATAAAATGCTGTTTTGAGTGGAATATGAATGTAAGTCTGGCAAAGGCAAAGAAGATTTCCAGACTTCTGCAGCGCACTGACATAGATTGTGTAACAAAGCGAAGAGTTGCCACTCCGCTCTATTTTCACTGGCTAACAGCAGCACACTGGCTTAGCTTGTCTATTCAGAGAAGCGGTATCACTTTGTCTTATTTTTCAATCTTTGTTATCACATGCATACTACTGCTCATTCATTGGTAGCTGAATTGTTAGGTCTGTTTGATAAGTAATTTCCATTTTTAAAACAAATAATAATTTAACATATTGTTAAATTATTTGAGTCA
>OMLB01020861.1:0-11184 GCA_900302555.1 Myripristis jacobus
CTACTATTGCTGCTAGTAGCTACTACTGCTACTACTACTGCTGCTACTGCTACTACTACTGCTAATACTACCGCTACTACTGCTAATACTACCACTACTACTACTGCTACTGCTACTACTACTGCTACTACTACTGCTACTACTGCTAATACTACCACTACTACTGCTGCTACTGCTACTACTACTGCTACTACTACCACTACTACTGCTCCTACTACTGCTACTGCTGCTACTGCTACTGCTACTACTACCACTACTACTACTGCTACTACTACTGCTACTGCTACTACTACTACTACTACTACTGCTGCTACTACCGCTACTACTGCTACTGCTACTGTTACTACCACTACTACCACTACTACTACTACTGCTACTACCGCTACTGCTACTACCACTACTACCACTGCTACTAGTACTGCTACTACTGCTAATACTACCACTACTGCTGCTACTGCTAATACTACCGCTACTACTGCTACTACTACTACTGCTGCTACTGCTACTACTACTACTGCTACTACTACTGCTACTGCTGCGACTACTACTACCACTACTACTTCTACTACTAACAACAACAACAATAATAATAATAAATGAAAAAAACTTTGTTCATAGAGCACCTTTCCAGAAAAGGTTTACAGTGTGCTTCAGAGGGTAAAACAAACAAGAATCGTAAGAGTGTCAATAATAACAGACACCAAGAATGATAGCACATCAGCATACAGAAAGAAAAATAACAACATAATAAAACATGAAATGAAATAAAAATATGTATATGTATGTGTGTATCTGTGCTCCTGTGGCTTGACATCTATTCACATGTTGTAGAGACAGATATTGGTGATAGATTGGTGTATGTACACTCTGCTCATGCCCACGAGGAAGGCGCTTTACTAACTTTCACCCAGAAAACAAAACACCAAGGAGGGCTTGACCTCTCTCCCCTCTTTCCCTCTCAACAGACGCTTCCCCGCAGCCTAAGAGACCCATCTCTCTCAAACATTCACGCACACACATAAACACACACACACACACAAACACACACTTGGTTTGCTGGGGAGGTCACAGTCAGCCAATGCGCAGGTCATCGCCCCCTAGGCAGGTTCAATATTTATGGGTCGCTGCAGCGTTTTACCATCTCAGCTTGACAAAAATGATCAGCATCTCAGCCACTCTGCCTGTCAATCCGGCAGGTCGGCTCATCAAATCAGCTGCCATCGCCGTCAGCCCTGCCGCATGTCACATTGATGAGCAGCAGGGATGTCACCACGAGATGGCCACTAAGCAGGGCTTCCTCAGACAAATCACTCAGTTCAATAGCTAAAGTTGTGTCGGGCTGACGTCTGATGCATGGATGGATGGGAGCATATGAAAATGGTTGGAATTCTAAAGGTTGAAATTGTTATCTTTGTCTTTTTCTTGCAGTCAGTTTCAACACAGGGAACAGTTGAAATCCAGACAATACTGTGGGATCACTGGCTGTTGTAGTGTGTTATGGTGTGCATGACTAATTATGGAGCTTCAATAGAATGAGCTAATGGGATTTTGTTTCCCAGAGAATATGTACACCTTCTTATAGCCTTAAATTACATGTGAAAATCTTCAGATATCACATGCTGTGCTCACATTAAATGCTTAACCCTTTGAAGCCTAAGCAAATTTACTTGATTTCTTTCAATAACAAGAAAACAGGAAAGGAAAAAGGGTGACCAAATTACCAAGAAGTAACCCCAGACATAAAAAGAAATTAGTAAAACAAAATAAAACAGAAAATTGCCCCTAAAGGTCAAAAGTAACAAGAAATAAAGTGCATTTTGTTAAAAAGGAAAATCAGTCCAGTCATGAGCTCCTGGGTTGCAATGGATTGACAATGATACTAGCTTTTTTGTGTTAAGATACTAATGGCAGAATTTCTTTTACTTTTATTCTTTTTTTCAAGGTATTTTTATTTGCTTTTAAGAAAGTACAAAAAATCAACCCATAAACATATATTCAGACATACATTACAAGACAGATATTCCCTTTTCTTTTCTCTTACACCGTAGTTACTATAGAACACAGTATAACCAATGCCATGGTTCCACTGTACAACAGCAGGCCAGCTTTACACACTGAAAAGTCTCCATAACAGTCATGAAAAATCAGGCCAGTGACAAAGAAGAAGAAGAAGGAGAGGAGGGAATGAAAGGAGTGTGGGGGTGGAGGTTATTCACAAGATAAAATATCACCTTCACAACATGCATCCAAAAACTTTTGCAAATCTTTTCTAATGTCAAATTGCGCATTACATCTGTAATCCATAGGCAAGGGAATATGGTATATGGAGGTATCTTTTCCTTGCTCTTCAGAAATAAATAAGCTATTATTACTACTATACTAGCTACTATTATTATATTTATAGTTTTCCTGATAATATGGAGATCCTGTGGGTCACAACCAAATATTGCAGCACAGGAGTGCTATAAGTGTGATAAGGACCACTAAAAAAACAGCCCATTGTCATTCCCAGGCTGTCAAATACCATGGCTAGGTCCTACCCTTCTGCATGTACTGATGCAAAAGGCACCCATCAGAAGCCACAGGCACCCTGTGGCGTCAGGATGAGATGCGGGGGATGGTGACAGAGTATAAGGAGCGAGAAAGTCCACCCCAGGAGGTGTGGGGGTAAGTGGCAGACATGTAACGTGTAGACATTTTTCCTGCTACTGTCACCCTGTGCTTGCTCTTGGGGGAGATTTTGATCCTTGGATTCGGCCAATATTTATTGGGTTTCTGTAAAGCACCTTGAGATAACTTTTGTTATGATTTGTCACTATACAAATAAAACTGCATTGAATTGAAGTTGTAAGCCGCAGAACCTTCATTCCCGATTCACATTTCCAGTGAGACCTTTCATGAGTGACTGAAACTGTGTCTAATTTCCATTGTGTTGCCTTTCCCTAACCTTAACCAAGTGGTTTTGCTGCCTAACCCTAACTATGTGACACTGACACATGAAAGCCTCATCCTGATGCCAAAGGGTGCCTTTGGGGTCGGTATCAAACATGACCAAGCTGCAGTATCTAACAACCTGAAGGAAGAGAAGGAGAATGTGTTGTAAAAAATATCTCAAATTGATTGCCAAGAAGCATTTATTTTTGGGCACAAACAAAACTTATATGGAAGGTAGATGGTGCTTGTTCACATGAGTTGCATATTATGGAGTCAATATTTAGCGTAAACTTAGATTTTAAACTTAGTTTAAAATAAATAAATAAATAAATAAATATTTGGTCCTGGACCTGGATTTTTTACTCATCAAAATAACAGTATTGGTATCTGGAATTGTAATTTCTACTAGTGAAGCTGTCTTGTCATGTTGTGTAGATATGTATAATTGGACTTTTCAACTGGACAGCAATTACTTTTTGGATATATATATACTGAATTGTGGATAAGAGGTTAAATTAGATCGTTTGATCATTTATAGTGAAAATTCTCATAATTTCCAAGCATTCATTATTTGTCCCATGGAATCATACTTTATCAGGTGGAAAAATTCTGTGAAGCAGGATTTAGGCCACCATGAAACACAAAGTCACAAAGTTGTTGTAATATATAATGCATGCTTATATAAAATCTGATCAACTTTAAGGGTTTCCCACATACAACAAATACAGTATTGAGCAACTGTACAATTAAATCAATCAAACTGAGTCATATCCTTCATATCAGAAACAGACAACAGTCACTAGGGAGGAAAACTCCCCCAGGGTTGTGCAACAATGCTGCTGCAGATCAGTTCCTTGAATTTTGTCTGGAGAGCCTTCTCAACTCTGAGAAAAATGGACCAATCAGGTCCCACCTACATCTGCAGAAAAAGTGAAAATTAGAGTCTGCTGGCCTAAATGACTGCCAGACTGGTCTGTGCTCTCTATTCTTATGGTGCAATCACACCTAGTTTGTTTTCATTGGGTTGAACAATGGTGGAAAAGTTGACTTTATTGCATTTTTGTATTTGGTTTGCTTGGGTTCACACTGCCCATTTACAAGTGAACCAGGGCTTGTAAACAAAATCACATAGGGGCTGCACTACTAAGGAAGTCATACCCAGTCTTTCTCAAAGGGATAGTTCACCCATTTTGACAATTTGATATTATTTCACTTCCCCCCAACTGTTACAGTATGTAGGACAGTAGTGGTGCTATTTTCCTCTCGTTGTTACTGAGTGGTGGATACTGGATACTGGCTGGATGCTCCCAACACCAACCACTGATTGAGGTGGAGGTAAGGTACAAAAAATGGTGAGTACTTACCATGGAACAAATGAGGAACGGATGAGGAACTAACTGCTAGTAAAGCACTAGTTAAGGGGCCCTTCATGAACAGCTCCTACTCAAATTTTATAGAGTAGCTAAGGATAAATTAATTGAGAAATGACTTTTAGATATTATGTTAATGAACTAATATGTAATTAAACGTTCATGGGTATGTGTGAATCCTTTTAATGGTCTTTTACTTAATGCATTTCTTCATTCCTCCTGAATAACGCACTAAATGGCACTTAACCAGTAACAAATCATTATTTCATTATTGCCCACCTATTAATTTCTATTTTTGTTATTGTAAATTCCTACGTTTTTTCTAAATGGGTGAACTATCCCATGGGTGAATGTGATGACTGCAATCTGGCCTCATTAGTGTCACCATTGTAATCATGAACTTGCGTAGTGAACACAGGCTTTGGAAATAAGGTTCTGTGCACTCTCATCCCATAAAAGGGGCATTCTCTGCACCATGAGCCTATAGTGGTAACCTACAAAATAACAAGCCTTGCCCCATATTTAATATAGCCTACACGACATTAAATATGGGGCACACAGCCTACACTGTATGCTGTAGGCCTTACAGCATATTTAAAATACTGACGCTTTAGCAGTCACACAAACCCAAATTAAAAACAAAGTTACCAAAGTGGTGAGAAGTTTCTGTACCTTCATCAGTGATCTTTTAGTGTGTGTATTCTAGACTGTGTGAAATTAAAGTGGACATAGGTACCTCGAATATTCATGCAACAACTACAATCAAATCCTCAAGAAATGGTGATGCCATGTAACAGTGTATGGTTCAAAGGGCGGTGCTTTTATATTTTAAGCAGAGTGGGAGCATAACCTGTCCCATAGCAACTTAGGTTAGAGGGTAACTTCGTCTGCCAGGTTTAAGATTTTTGAGATACTACTACTACAACAACTACTATCACTGCTACCACAAATAATATTTTTAATATTTATAATGATCTTTATGGAGAAAAGTAGAAATGGCTTAAAGGGATGTCATACATGCGGAGAGAAAGATATCCAAACAATAGACCACAAATAAAAACTATATTGAAAAATAAAACATTCGTCAAGGTCCTACTATGGAAGATTTTACATTTTTGCAAAACAGCGCCCCTACAGTTCCTGAGGGCAATTCCCTCTTCCACCACTGTCGTAAAGTCTGCATCATGTGAATTTGTTTACAGGCTGGAGGATTAGGAACCAAAAAACAAGACACCAGAAGCCAAAAATATGTCGACGGACAAGGTAGAAGATTATAGGATTTTACACAAATATGATAATGCATATTTTTATACTGTTACATCAGGGATTAGCAAAACAAATAACAAAAGAGAATGACAGAAAGTCATCGTTTTGCTGAAATACTCCTTGTGTTTTCAGCCCAAATTATTTGCTAAGTCTCTAAAAGTGGAGAAACGATGTGTTTGTAATGGAATTAAATGTTGTCGGAGACATGTTATAGGCTATACCAGGGATACTCAAAGTCCGGCCAGCGGGCCACTTCTGGCCTGTGACGCAATTTTGACTGGCCCTCCAAGCAATCAATCAAAAATAAAAAATAAAATGATGAAATACAAAATAATAATAACACAATTATTATTATTTTGAAATTGTAATTAAGATATTATCTTATCATTAATGACATTACTAGTATATAATTAATATCTCATCTAAACAGGCAAGACTGCCCTCACTCAGTGCAGCGGAACCATATGGAGTGGAACGACACGTCACCCGACCCACCTGCCTGACTGCATCTCACACAGAGCAACAACAATGCCCCTGAGCATGCATCCAAAGGCTGATGCAGAGAATCAGCATTTTAACCCCAAATGGACGGATGATTTTGCATTCATTTTACCATCTCATGCAAATCCATTACCACTGTGTTTAAGTGCACTTTAGGCATGATAGAGGAACTGTATGCTGGCGTGAGACAGAAAGAGGAGATCACGAACCATGTGAAAACAGTTCCACTATCTGACTCAACAGTGATGGGCAGGGTTGAAGTTTTACATGAGGACAGTTTTTTATCTTTGCTGTCCGATCTGAAACCAGACAAGCTAGAGTTCATGTCCATTGCTGTAGATGAGTAAACGGATCAAACAGATGAAACAACAAATGGAACAAATGAAAGAGAGAAGTAATCAAGTAAGTAATCAAGTATCATTAATGCGGTCATTTTCAACTGGCCCCTGGCCCCTTGCCATTTTCCTAAAGTGGCCCCCAGGTTCAGGTATTTGAGTATCCCTGGGCTATACTGTACATTACAGGACAGTGCAATTTATTACAAACTAGCTGAGATAGGATTACAAGGTTGCAAACTTTCAAGGCTTTAATTCCAACCAACAACTCCACCAGGTGATTTCAATGATTAGTCCCGCCTCTCTGTTTGGAGGTAGGGTGATCAGTGAAATCACCTGGTGGAGTTTTTGGTAGGAATGAAAACCTGCAGCCTCTTGGCCCTCCATGGCATGAGTGCTTCAGGTGTTTTCATTCCACTGAAACTGCGCTTACTAGAGTAACAAATGATCTCTTAGTAGCAAAGGTCACTGGTGCTACCTCTATACTTATTCTACTTGATCTGAGTGCAGCATTCGATACAGGTGATCACATCATATTATTAAAGCGCCTGGTTGATCTGGTATTGGTGGCATGGTGCTCTCTTGGTTTAAATCTTACCTCTCAGAGTCAAAGCAGTGTGTCCACTACAACAACATGACCTCTGACTATGGAGAGCTTAACTATGGTGTTCCTCAGGGTTTGGGTCTTGGCAGTCTACTGTTCTCCATTAGCATGCTCCCTCTGGGTGATATCATCAGCAGCTATAACATTAGCTTCCACTGTTATGCTGATGATACTCAGATCTTCATCCCCGTCAAGCACAATGACTGCTCTGCATTGGCTAAAATGTGTGTTTGTGTGAAATTAAAGCTGCATGTCCTCAAATTTCCTGATGCTTAATGCTACAAGACTGAAACGCTGGACGCTGATCCCCTACGCAAAAGCATATTTTTAGTGATCTCACCCTAAAGTTTGACAACTGCCTCATTTCTCAAAACTCTACAGGTAAAAACCCTGGTGTGGTGTCTCTCGCTAGTCTCTCAAATAAAAAACACAACTAAAACTGCTTTTAATCACGTCCGCAATATTGATTAAATTAAGCCTAGGCAATGTATGGCTGATGCAAAACAAAAAACTGTTGTTCATGTATTTGTCATGTCTCAACTTGATTACTGTAATGTCCTGTACTCTGGTCTGCCTGCCTCTAGTACTAGGAGTCTTCAGCTGGTCAAAAATATTACTGCCAGAATCTTGATCAGGACAAGGAAGTTTAACCACATCACACCTGTCCTGGCTTCCCCTCACTGGCTCCCAATTCATCCCAGGGCAAATTTTAAATCCTCTTTTTAACTAATATGGTTCTAAATGGGCCTACCTCACCCCACCACCGCCTCTACCCCCCACTCACACTCACACACTCACACACTCACACACACACACTCTGTCTCACCGCTCTCCTGGTGCTTTTCAATAGATACTTGATGTGTGAATGGGCAAAGTTAAGGACAGGAGTTACAGTCTCACTCAACCACCTACACAGAGAAATGAAGGCTAACATACATTGCACTCCAACAGACATGGGGCCAGAATGCAGAACACACACACACACACACACACACACACACCCTCCTGCTCCTTGTACTCTCATACCCCTTTCCACCAAAGAGGTTCCAGGGCTGGTTCGGAGCCAGTGCCTGACTTAGCACCCATTCTTTGTTTTCCACCACCCAAACACCGGCCAAGCTGGTTCCAAATCGGTTCCAGGCAAGCACCAACTTTGAGCAGGGGCTAAACAGGGGCCAGAGAAAGAACCGATGATGTGACCCAACATGTCACTGGTGGGCGGGGTTACAGACCCAAACAGGAACAGCGAACACTATAAAGCTACACGTAGTCGTCGTTCGTTCCAACCACGAATGCGACGGTTGGCCAGTAATAATTGCATTTTTCGCCTCTGGATCGCAATGTAGGCTTGTAAAGACACGAGCAGTATTTGCACGATGGGTCGTCCATTTGTCGTCCATGTTGGTTATTGTGATTCCGAGTGAGCATCTCGCACACCCACACCCACATGACCACGTTTTACGCTGACGTAATGACGTGGCTCTGACTTGGCTCCGGTTGGCTCTTGGCCGATGGACAAGCAAACCGGTTCTTTGTTGGAACCAGTTAAGCACTGGCTCTAGCACCAGCACCGAACTAACACCAGGTTCTTTTTGGTGGAAAAGGGGCATCAGGGTGCTGGTCTGTTGGTTGCTCCAAGAGTTAAAAAGAAGTCAGCTGGCCACCGAGCCTTTTTCTACCACTCTCCCTTCCTCTGGAATGGTCTACCTGAAGAAATTAGGGAGGTAAACTCTATTGTTACTTTTAAAACCAAATGTATGACTATTTGTTTTCTCCAAGCTATGATTAATATAATTCTGACTTGAGCTTTGAGGGAGGCTTGGTCTCTCCTGTTTTGGTTTAGTTTAATTTCTGCCAGTTTAGATGTTCCTACACAGTTTGTCTTTTGCTCTGTTTCCTCTCTACCTTCACAGCTATGACTGTGATGTTTTCTTTGCTACTAATCCATTGATCTCTGTCTCATTCAAAGCCAAAAAAGTGAGCAAACTTACTAAAACAATCAACAATGGTGAGAACAACAGTTTCTCCGGACAGGTTGCCAGTCCATCGGAGGGCTAAAACACAAACACACATAGAGATAACATGCAAACTCCACACAGAGAGGACCAGGACTGAGATTTGAACCCAGGACCTCATTGCTTTGCAGTGAAAGTGCTACTGACTGAGCCACCATGCAGTCCAAAATCAAAACCAAAACCAAAGCATGCTAAGATGGGGCTTATTTGTAGTTTTACAGCTCTACTTAAAAGCCAGGCAGGCCGATAGTGGTGGCTATAAATTTCACTAAGCACAATGGGCTTCTCTGCACTCTTTGCAGTAATCTACATGAAGACAAAGCTGAATGTTAATACTTTTTGACCAAAACAGTTCTGGGTCTTGAACTGGTTCCATCTGGGGTTCTTGGAACCAAGGTGATAACAAGTGAACCAGCCCACAGTGGGACCATTGCAACTGAGGTGTGACCAAGTCACTGGCCACTGACTTCAGCACTGCTGTGGCTCAATTCAGCTTCAGTCTGCTGATTTGCTGCTCTATGGCCCAGCACAATGTCAAGTTCATAATACTCCATACAACCCTGTCCAATGCCACTTCTCACTCTAGGTCATTTTTGGAGTCTGCACATGGCTCTGAACTTAGCCTTTGGCACCCCTTCAGCAATTTTGATATTTTTTCAAGTACTCAATTTTATCTTTCCCTGTAGAAGAATACCAATCCAATCTTTTTGCCACTGTTGCCATTTCAGGTCCTTCTATTTTTCGGCTCCACAGCTAGGAATCAACTTTTTGGGTTCCGAACCAATTTATTTTTGGTTGAAATGCTCAGAACAACTCAAATAAGGTTTGCAAACTGGAACGGAACCAGTTCCTTGTTTGCCGATAAGGCTTATGGCACTTTTCCACTAGCACCTACTTGGCTCTACTCACCGTGGGTGAGCGAGGCGGTGCACCGTCCAGCTCCCTCTGGATTCTTTGGGCCACCACCAAGCACAGAAAAGTCTCCACCTCTTCATTTGACCACAGTACTGGTTTGCTTGCTTTTTCCAACTTTGCCAACTTCAGTGATGATTGATGCGCATGGTTGCTGTTGCCGTTTTTTTTTTTTTTTTTTTTAATGCCGGGTTTGGTTTTCGTGAAGGAGTTGCTCTCATGTGTCGTCACTACCTGTCCAATCAGTGGCCGGCACTCTGTTTACGTAAATTTTTCGGCTTGACCCGCAGCCGAGTAGGCACTAAAATAGTACCTGGTACCAGGTACTACCACCTAATGGAAAAGCTTACAAACCGAGTAGAGTCGAGCCGAGTAGGTGCAAGTTGCTTCATATTGTTATGCAGGACATTTATTGGGTTTTAGTGGGTTTTGTGGTCATTTCCTATAACTGGTCACTCCTAACAAACCATTCACTTGGAGCCAAGATGCAATTTCAGGTGCAGTTATTGTTTACGGTGTGGTGAGTTGAAATGGCAACAGAAGCTTTGAGGATGGTGGAAGGGTCTTGACTGTATTGTTTGGTAACCAAAGCTCCATGATGCCTTATTGCTGTGGTACAAACACGACGGACTTGACAAGATGCTCCTGAAAGTAGGACGGCAAGGGTGGGTGACTCATTTGGGACAAGATAGTCTAAGATGAATGACAAACACCTAACTACAGGGATAAGAACTATATAGGCTGCATTTTCTTGCCATGGGTTGTCAATTTACTGTAGGGGGAAGGAGCAGCAAGTGCACCACCCCCACCCCCCACCCCTTTTTTTCCCTTTTCAACCAGGGTTAGTGTATGTAGGATTTCCCTTGAGATTCAGCTGTCGCAGTGATCCAAGTAAACCTGTAAATGGGAGACTTCAAAAAAAAACAAAAAAACCTAGGAATCACCTTGGGGTGCAGCAGGAAAGTACAGAATCATAAAGGGAAAAAACAACAAGAAAGAATAACAGAGGAAGGATTCAATGTTTTTGAGAAGAAAGAGGTAAAAGAAAAAGACAGCTTCAGCTCAGTTTCAATACGTTATTCCTAAACGAAGGTTAGAGCATCTCGCAGTCTCCCCGGGGGAGTCGTGTGTTGGCTCTGCCAAGGCAATGTGACTAGACAGCACACAGCAAGGAGGGTGACTGGCCATGTTGGATGCCACGTTGCCTCTAGCAGATGCAGGGTTGGAGGGGGTTAGGGTAGGTGAGG
>OMLB01020862.1:0-12887 GCA_900302555.1 Myripristis jacobus
GAATCTTTATCTTCAGGCGTGTTTCCTGCGTTAGGTTCCTTGTTTTAGCCATTTTTGTGTCTGAAGAACTTTCAAATGTGCTGGCTTTATATAGACACCAAGCTTGAGAACAAAAATGTTGTCTTTTAATAAAAAGAACGACCTTCATCACTGGTACCAAAATGACCCAATACTCAACATTTCTTATGTATTTTTATGGAACCAATCAATTTTAAGTTTTTAATGGCTTTTTTAGGATTTGTTTAGTATTTTGGCTGTGACTGTACTAAAAGAAATTGCACTTGAAAACCTAAGAGTGATTCTTAATGCAATATTTCACAAATGCATGGGGTGTCCGAAAACTTTTTTCCACCACTGTATAATATAATAGTGTAGACTGGCTACTATGCTGCCAAGTAACAAAGGCCACCGCCATCGCCGATTTTGCAAGCCTGGCTAGTTTTTCTTTTTTTTTTTGTTCCCATAAAGACACAAAAAACAGCTTTCAACAACTGTCACCATGACAGCAAGCACTAGCTTTGCTACAGAGCTGTTTTTGTTGTTGTTGTTGTTGTTGTTTTCAGAACCATGGACAGCGCTGTCTGTTAGGTGTAGTCAGCCTCTTCATCCTGGCGCTCGGCCTGGGTTGGCATATTTCGTTTCAATATCACAGACATGTCGGGCAGTTACAGGTTGTTCAAGTGTACTTGACACAAATGTTGAAAATAGTGGGCTGCTGTGTGTTGGACCACAGAATGGGCGTTGGGGTCCCTCTCTCTCTCTTTCTTTCTCTGCCTTTCTCTCTCTCACTAATGGAAAGCACACCTGTTCGGCTAATATTTATGTATTTATTTACACATGGTTTTAGAGACCCACAAAGCTCAGATTATAACTCGAGCCCCGCTGGTCTCACTCAGCTCGATAGGGGAGCATCTCAGATCCAATACAACCTCAGTATTTGTACCTTGAACAAGTGGCTAGAAAATGAAAGGATGGTTGGATCGATAAATAATAATGGCATTTTTTTTAAAGCTAACTAACTATTTAAAATCACGCTTTACAATAGGCATGACTCATGACGTTTAAATGCAAGAATTAATGCAGGATTTATTATGATTTCCTTTTGCTCAACATTAACCAATGATCAAGTCACTATGACTTAATGTTATTAGTAATAGATAATTGGTTACGGAGTGTTAATTCCCAGTTACTTCATACATTAACTGATATGCGATCAAAATCGCTGGATTGCAAAGTGTTGGCCTATTTAGCTGTAGCTAATTTCCCTGCTAATTACCAAGCAGTGGATGTGGGTGCTGCTAATTTATATCCATGATTTACTGATATAATATTTTGTAAATTCCTGAGAGAGAACCTGGATGCAGCCGGCATTAGTCTGCTCACTGTGAACAAATTTCTCTGGCTGTGTCCCTAACTACTTAAACTGTCACTGTCCAGTCACTCCTAAAGAAGCTTTACACTGATCCAACTCCTCTTCAAAATTACAGGCCAGTCTGCAAATTACCTTTTTATTTCTAAAATTGCTGCTGAAGCTGTTGCTATACAACCCTTAGAGCTATTTTAAGGTAGCAATATCTTAGATGAATTCTGTCAGCAGCACTGCACCATAACAGCTCTCCTAGGAGTTTTCATTTTGTTCTTATGCCTGCTGATGAGAGTGAAGTTTCCTTCTTAGCGTTGTTAGACTTGAGTGCTGCTTTTGACACCACTGATCACGTCATTGTGATTGATAGATTTAAAGTGATAGTTTGACTTCTTACACATATAGCTTTATTTGCCGCTCCATGCGAGTGTAATCGAGGTGAAGCCGCCGCGCTGCAGAGACAAAGCACTTCCACCAGTTAGCAGGCAAGGGGCCGGGAAATAGCTTTGACGATGAATGCTTAAAAAAACTTGCGTTGGTGTGTATCCTTCACTTTTTTTGTTTTGTTTTGTTTTTTCGTTTCGGCTCACCGCTCAGTATATATAATAGCTCATTCATAGATACACACACATTGTTGCGAGGAAGAAGAAGTTGATAGGTCAGACCTTGATGATTGATTACACTCATTTGGAGCAGCACACAATTATATTGTTAGAGTTCACACTACCACTTAAAGGAATTAATTGGTGTATTTGTTTGTGTCCCTGACTGGTTCTCTTCCACCTAATAGGAAATGTTCTTTTGCTTTCCTCTGTGTATGCTTCCCTCGGTCTAAACACATGTCTTGTCTGCACTGAAAAGTCTGAGGATCATCTTTGAGTCTAAGTTCAAGTTTGGTAACTACATCAAAAGTCGATTTTTTTTTTTCACAGCTGAGGACTATTGCTTAAATAAACACTATGCTAATCCACTATTCACATGCCTCATGCAACAAACAAGTGGCAGATTACATAAATCCAGACTGCAGCAAGATATCTTACAAACACACCAATCAGAGCTCACATCGCTCCTCTGTTGGCATTACGGTGAACTGCTGACCTCTCATGAAGCTGCCAGGTCGCTTATGAGTCCAGGCCGCAGGTTTCTGGCTTTTCCCCAGTCCATATTTTAATCTGGAGTGAGCTGTGCATTTGCCGTGGTGGCTTCTTGACTATGGAGTATAAATGGTATCTCCTGTAATTGTGAAACACTTTGAGTTTGAAAGATGCTATATTAAAAATGTACATGTTTACTTGCTAATTTAAGTACTTTTATGTCTATCTGAGCTTTTCACTTAATAAGACACAGTTATGCACACATTTCAGTCTTCCAGCTAGCTAACCTGAGTGTTCAAAATCGCCACCAGATGAATTTAACTCTTATTTACCAGCAGCACGAGGAATTTTGACCACATCATTAGTAGTGTAGTCATGATGATGCTGCTTTCCGTTGCTTTTTCTCTTGAGAAGGAAGTGTTTTTTTTTCCTTTGTGACACAGCTTGCAAAGCGTATGGAGAGAGGAGTGCCAGGGTGAGTCATGAAAATTATGTTTCGTTACAAAACACAGCAGAGGCAAGTCAGTGGGCTTTGAAAGCCAGAAAGCGGCCAGCAGCGGGCAAAGTAATTGTCAAGTCATTGTTATTGATCCTCAGCACCATCAAACCGCTCAAACCCCTGCAGAAACATAACTTTGTGCTAATGGAAAGGAAAATTATCACTTATTTCCCCTCCAACACTGTGAGGTCAAGGCGAGACCTTGCCGGAACAGGACAGGCAAACCGTGAGCTACCATTAAATAACTATTAAACAAGCTGAATTTATATTAAAACACACACTAATGTAATAATAATTATTATCGCATACAATAAGAGTAAGAATAAGAATAAATGCTGCAAATATCTATCAATAAGATCATTTTTATTGTCCACAGATGTGGAAATTTGCCTTCACAAGTGGGTTGAAACACATTACAGTAAACCAAGAATACATGCAATAATAAAAACACAACATGCAGAGGGCAGGCAACAATAACAGACATGGTTCCAGTGTGAATGGTCTATATGAGTTTAGCAGAGTTATTGCATTTGATATGAAAGACTTTTTGTAAATGTTGCCGCGTCTTCCTGAGGGCAGTTTTATGAATTCTTTAAGGAGGGGATGAACAGGATCAGACGCAATTTGTCTGGCTTTTTGTTTCACCTGCATTTTATATATACAACCTAGCTGTCTCTGCTCCTTCCCAATTATTTTTCTTGCTATGTTTATCATTCTGGATGCAATCTATGTGGCCATCTATCTACCTATCTAATCACAGCATTAAAAATTTGTGAACTGGAGGTTATGTGACATGCTGAGCAGAGCCTTGTGCAGAAGCGCTGACAGTCACAGGATCTAGCGGTGATACCGGGGCACTGGAGGTCTCTCAAGTGTCGCCGAGAGCTATGGCCACATAATTTGATATAGCTGCAGTGGTGGCGAGAACGAAGAAAAACACAAACAGTAACCTTTACAGTAATTATGCTGCCCCCACTACTTCTCAAAGAGTTGAGTCTTGAGGTCAGTAAACCTCATCACTGTCGACGTGAGGCTTTCCAGAGTGATTTATCAGGTTAATTCTGCCAGGACCTGGGAGCTGAGTTTTTGATCAGCCATCTCCCGCGTGCATCCCCTCTCTTTAATTACATAGAGGATCTTTCTTCACTTAAGCTCTCGCTCCATTACGTTTCTTCAAGGGTTAAATTGCCAACAGCCATCGCCAGACGTGTCAGGCTGTAGTCGAATGATCTCCCTCGCATAGATCCGCACTTAGAATTCACTCCATCTTCCCTGTCAATCACTGATGGCTGCATCAGATCAGAGTTTTGTCTGAGCTTAGAGTGAAGTTGGTGGAGATCAGTGGTGTCAGAGAATTCCCCTGGCCTCCCTCCATCCCCATAAGGTCACTTTGCCGCAGGCTCTCTCCTCTCCTCCTCTTCTTTGGCTCTAAGGGGTGCAGGGAAGCTAATGCGCCCAACTAATGAGAGAGAAAGCGAGGGGAGAGAGCGAGGGAAAAAGAGCACGGCCGATCAGCTTTAGATTTCAATTTAATATGATAATTTCTTGCGTTGAGCTCTACTGTATGTCGTACAGTTTGTGGTGTTAGCGGGCAGCAGACTGCTCTGTCACCGCCGCTGCTTCTGATGCCTTTTGTTTTTTGTTTTTTTTTGTGGACAGGCTTTGTCCTGAAAGTTGATCAAAAGCTGTTGATTCGCTTGTGTGTGTGTGTGTGTGTGTTTCAGTGCCAGTGTGCAGATGCGATCCTCCTCTGTGTGTGTGTGTGTGTGTGTGTGTTTGCACGTATGTGTGTGTTTTGTGTGTGTAAGCATATGTTTCTTTCTGTCACCACTGGCTTTAATCATCTGTGGAGCGAGGCCACAGGCAGAAGTCAGTGGTGACCCACCCACGCTTATTCAATATGTGTGTGTGTGTTTGTGTGTGTGTGCGCGCGCATCTGTGTGTGTCTTCATATGCACTGCTCAACGGTTAACGACCCAGCAAAGCACCTTAATGACAAGGAACACATACTCCCTGCTGTTCTGTGAGCCACAACTAATAAGTCGGTCAGTCCAACATGGAACGTATTGTAACCCCTTTTAAAAAAAAAAAAAAAAAAAAAATCAATAAGAACAGAATAAAGCATGAACTGCAACAAACCAATGAGATTTCACAGCTCAGTGTACAACTGAGGGAAGCTCACATCACTCAGATCTGCTCGGGTCTTTGATGGGCAGGGGGGATGAGGAGTGCAGCAGAGCGCTGCAAGACGGGAGTGAATGATAAAATCACAGTTTGTTTGTTTATCTTTTACTGCTAATTCCTCATTAAAACCAGTCAGAGGCAGCAGGAGCCCTTTGATAAGAGGCTGCACAGTGTTTGCTTTACTTCTCTTCAGCGCTGTCATCTGGCAGGCCTACTGTGTGAGTTGGCTGCAGCCACCAGGAGATTGTGTTGATTTACCTTATTTAAAATGTCTCATTTTTGTATCGCCGTCATTATTTTGTGTGTGGCTAACTGCTTACGCAGTCATAATCTGGTGGATCACAACATTTGCTGCTGCTCGGGCTTTGTCTGCAGCACGGACCTAGCACCGGCTCGACTGATTTTATGAAACCGTACCCTGCCCTCTTCCCTCTCTACATCAAATAATGTTCATGTAATTGCTTCGACGCCGGGCATGTGCATGTGTGTTTGCGCTTGTGTGTGTTTGTCTGTGTGTGTGTGTGTGTGTGGGTGTGCGCTGACTGACACTCTAAGCGTACATGTGTGCAACAAGGGCTCTATTGTATTTAAAGACAAGGCTGTATTTCATAGGTCATTTCCGTGCGCTCCTCCCGAGCACACAACCCAGACTACGTCCATCAAAGCCAAGACTGAGTCCAGCTCATTTTTCAACTCTGCCTCATGTCCAGTTTTTAATAAAGCCAGTAGAAGGGTTGGGAGAATTAGGGAATAAGGGGGCTGTTGAGGAGGGGTGTTAAAGCACTAATTCCAGCATTGCTTGGTGCTGGTTTGGGATCTCATTAGTGCAGTGTTGCACTGTCACACATACGCGTCCACTTGCTCAATCATTGCAAGCATAGACGTGTTTAAATCCAAAATGAGTTTCCTGTCCCCTTGCGTGCACACACATCCAGAGGAACCTGATTTATGGGGGTGCCGACTCAGGAAATACCACAGACCTCAATCTCATTGGGCACTTTTTTTTTTTTTTAAAGTTTGGAGATTGATTTCTTTGTTACTCCATCGCCCTGTACTCCTACGCCGTTCTCTTTTGCTGTTCCACAGTTCTAACAGACTTTGGTCTTTGTCCATTTTACTTTTTTTTTTTATTTCCAACTAGAAAGATGGCGCTCATTAGAATGCACACCTCAGTCAGTGCCATACAGTTTTCAAAATATGCCATTTCCACGTCAGATAGTGGACCAAATTAATCAATCCTTATTTGTCATGCTTTAATTTAAGGATTTTTTTTGTTAATACATTCAAACAATTAATTTAGGGTGTGTTTTTGTTGCTGGAGTTATGCGTCTTCTTGTGAATAGGCCAGCTCTTCCTTGCTCCATGACCAAGATTTCCACAAATGTTGCGTGAATCCGTTTGCAGGTTATACACTGTGTTGTAATAGGCCACGCCCACAAGTTATATGTCTTTTTGTGGTCAGCGACTCCCACCACCACGCCTTCTTTTGACTAATTGGCATGAAGAGTTAATCAGCTCTTTCCTCTCCCATGACTAACCTTTCCACAAAGTTCTGTGCAAATCCATTTATAACTTTTTCAGACATCGTGCTAACAAACAAACAGATGGAAACGGAGCAAAACCATAACACCTCATCCAGTTCCATTGGTGGAGGCTATTAATTAAATGGGAAGTAAAAGGAAAAAAGGTCAATCACTCCTTCCCTTTCTAGCTCTCCAATCTCCTCTCACTCATTGACAGACGTCTTTAAATTCGCTCCATCCTTTTCCACCGCCACGCCCCCTTTTGACCAGTCATAGTGAAAAGTTAATCATCTCTTCATGGCCCATGACGAACCTTTCCACAAAATTTTCTCCAAATCCCTTCATAACTCTTTGAGCTTTCCAGCTAACAAACAAACAAACAAACAAACAGATGATAACCAACTTTATTTTTATAACACACATACAGCCCTGCCTAGGATCTCACTTATTTATCAGTAATCAGTAACGGGACAATCATTAAACAAAAAAGACATCTTGGGTTAGCAAAGTGACAAGGATGGAGTCTTTAAGAGGTAACAGTCAAAAAAGATAAAAAGATGATGTTGAATTTATCATTATTATTATTATTATTATTATTGGTACTAGTAGTAGTGTTTTCATTAGATGTGTTTTTTTAATTAATTAATATATACCCAAATTCCTCACAAAGTAGCATCATAAATATGCAGGCATTCTTCTCTATAACCTTGAATACTGAAAATTGCTTATGCAACATTTTCAGCCAGACAACATCTTAAAAAAAAAAAAAAAAAAAAAGCAGCAGCCTGTAAGCCAGACATTTCACTGTGAGCTTGTCAAATTTATCTCGGCAAGTAAGAGAAGGGTTTTTCCCTCACTCTCTCTTTCCTGAACATCATGTGCAGTTCAAACAGAGACACAGCCTCTCATTTGGCCCTCTCTACTGTAACTGTGTGTACCTACAGTATCTCATTACCCTGTACACCCATATCCTCCACACTCTCATTAAGGGGCTTGACTATCCTCTAAATCCGCCAGGGTTTGATCATTAGGACATACAGGAGGAATCAATCCGGTGAGTGAATTCACATCACATACACCTCCAGCTCTCATCAAATGACCTTGACTACTGCCGCTGCTGGCCTAGCTTGGCTTTAGATGAGAGGCTAAGTATAATAGTAGGATGTGTGATGTGCAGATGAGGTACAGTATGGCACGTCGGAGGACCAAAAGAGGCAAGTTCTAGTTATGAGTGTGTGCCATGTTGACTAATTTAAAGTGCAGCCAGCAGATAAAGGTAATGAGAGCCCCTGCACAGTTACAGCAGCATCACACCGCAGGCCAGAGTCCCCCGATTTGGGGTTACATAAGCGGAGTGTGTGTGTATGTGTGTGAGAGGAGCTAGTTGGGGGGTTGCGGGTTTGCTCAGAGCGGCGCGCGTCCGCTGTGATCCCCGATGGTGATTACCCTGTCAGCACGACATTGTCCAGGCCTTTTGTCACCTACCGGAATGCCAAGGCCTCATCTGCAGCAGCACTGAATCACAAAGTGGAACGGCGTTTACACACCGCATTACAAAGTGACACGCCGTTTGCACACACACTGACTGTCACCTCACCGAATGCACACATAGACCCTGAAAAACAGACTGTAATGGTGTGATAATGTGGGTTTTATGCTGTTGCTAGTGAGGCTCGGCACCCTTACTCATGTCTTTGCCGACAGTAGCAGCCCTATCCATATGCAGTAGATTCCCAGTATTAAAAGAGTGTCACCTGTGTGTGACTGAGATATTTTTGTAGATAAAGATGAGATATCCGTAGCCAGCATTTCTTTGGTGGGGATGCAGGTGGCTGGGAGGTAGAGATGAATGTGTTTCAGACTGGGGCAAATGTCACTGTTACACAACTGAAGAGTAATGGTGAGGGCCAACTTGTTTTTTTTTTTTTTTTTCCTCCTCTGCTGCTCTGTGCAGAAGACTGGGCAGAGTTTCAAAGCCTCCTCTTTTCTCACTCTGACTCAACCGGAAGGAGAGAGATGAAAAAAGTGTCCCTCTCCCACATTCATACTGGAAAATTGTCATTCTGTTTTTTATTTTATTCTATTCTATTCTATTTATTTATTTGTTTTTTATTTATGTATTTTTTGTCAGGACAAAAAGATTCCAGGTGGAAAGAGTCTCATCTTCTGGACAAAACTCTGCCACTCCCTGCACCTCATGGCCACCATACCCAAGCCTTTTGCTCTCTCTCTCTCTCTCTGTTTCTCTTTCACACACACATATACGTGCAAACACACACACACACACACACACACACACACACACACACACACACACAGACAAACACACACAAACACATGCACACACAGTTTCACACTCTCTGAGACTCTGAGGCCTTGGCATGTAGGCATCAGACGTACCAATCTGTGCAAGCAGCAGTGTGTGTTAGGTTGCTCTGCATAGCTTGTTCAAAATATTTGTTTATTTATGCATGTATTCTTCTTATTTATTCACCTTTTAATTTATTTATCCACACATTTTGTTTTTTTGGAGTATATGATCCATGGTTCTGGAGCTGGGAAGATGCATGCTGCAGCAAGATGTCGGGCTCGTTTTAACTAGGCTCATTAGCTGCAGAAGGCGGCACCGGTTAATTAAAATAATTCCCTGTTATCGCGGCTGCTTTGGTCAGCCAAACGATACCGGGGGAGTGCTGTGCAGCACAGGCTGCTCTCGCTTGGCGAACGGCGCTCCTCGGCCACAGCTAGCACCTAATTAGCGCTGGAGGAGGAATATTTTACTGCGAATTAACATGCCGCGCTTCGGCCTGTGCTCTAATTGACGAGCTTCATCTGAGGCCGGTGGAAGACTGCGGCTGTACGGCAGCTCAGCTCGGGCGCAGGAGAGAAACACGCACAGAATGTTTAACCGTTTCATAATTAGTGAGAATCAAAAAGCTGCTTGTTTAGTGGTGGACTTCAGTTGATTTTTATGGATGTTGCATACTCACCCAGAGGAGTGCTGCCCTGTGTTCTCCCATGACCTCTCTTGCATCCATTTCGGCATGAAAGCAGGTAGGGATGTGGTAGAGGGCAACGGTGGTAAATATCCAATAATCCATGTTAAGATCAAACCTCAAAGTCCCGGCCTAATGAAAGCATTTGGACGAACCCTAATCCAGGGTAATAGGAATTAATTTTGACAAACACCCTCTTAACAAGTGACACTGATGCAACTTTCAAAATACATATTTAAACCTCTGGGGTAAAATTCAACATGTGAATGAAACTTGAAGGAAATTTGAATCCTGCTGGGGTTTAATTTTTTTTTTTTGCTGCTGGACACTCCAGCGGCTGCCAAACACTGTCGACGTGACTGCAGAGACGAGGCCAACCTTAAAAATGACAACGGTGGCATTTAGACACCACATATCCCTCAGCCCATTCACTGCACTGGAAAAGGACAAGGCATAGTAAATGAGCAAAAGTGGTGTAAAAATAGATATTGTACTTGTGTTGCTTTTTTTTTTTGGTGAAAGTAGCAAACCTCTCCAGTGGGTTCACACTGCTGACACAGGCAGGTACTGGAGGCGCTGTACCCAAAGAGAAGGCCTCCTCTGGGGGTTAAGTATTGACCTACCTTTCATTCCTCCATGATTTAACACCGTTTATGTTTCATTTACAGCAGAGCCGCAGACCTCGCAGTTCAAACAGATTTCGGCTTACGGGTGTAAGCTTGTTTTGATCCGCCATCTAATTTCTACCTTGTTTTCTAATGTCTACCTTGTATATTTGTTATACATCTGAAATCATCATAACTACAAGATTATTCTCTTCACCAAAGAAATTTTCTCTCTCTCTCTCTCTCTCTCTCTCTCACACACACACACACACACACTCTCTCTCCTCCCTCTGTGCAGAGCTGTAACAACATTGCCACATTTCAACATATTGGTTGTGAGGGGAGTGGGTGGGAGCGTCGAACCTTCTTAAGAACGTTTTTTTTTTACAAACATTTTTTTTTTCATCTATCTATTTGTATGGTGATGTTTGTTCACCGCATGCTAATCTAGCAGTCAACAGTGGTAAAGCCAGAGCTGTGTATTTCAGAGACCCGTGGATCTTTTGATCAGATTTACGCTGCCTGCTGAGCCGCTACACAACCTCACCGAGGCTTGTTTGCAGCTGCACACACTGTACACACACACACAGGCAGCTGGAATAGTCTCCCTCACACGGGGGTTCATAGGCCTTCACACACACACACCGCTATACATTCACGCTCACGCACTCACACACACAAGTGAGCACACAGACAGAGAGAGAGAGAGAGAGAGAAATGTCTGTGTACATCTTTTGATAATGAAAGGGAGATCGTGCACACACAGCACCTGCGCAACCACGTACTGTACATTTACAAAAAAAACATACAGTGCAACTTTACCATATCGAAATCCACTCTTTGTGAGGTTGTGAGACACACAGCTATGCACACACACACACACACACACACACACATTTGAGTCCACTCACTGACACATGAAAGCAGACACACAGAGACGAGCAGCCTCCATGGGCCTCAGGGAGCTCTAATGGCCTTGTAGAGTGCAGTCAGGGAGAGTGAGGGTGAAGAGCGGAGCAAGGTGAAGGCATGCGGCTCCACTTCCAGCTAAACACACGCACACACACATGCACCACACACACACACACACACTCACGCATCCACACATGAACATCTGCGCGCTTACACACAAAAGCACGCAGTCGAAAAACACAGAGAGAACGCACGCGGCAAACAAAAATGCCACAACAAGCAGAATACAGTGCAGTACACGCACACACACACACGCACACACACACACAAACACACACTGCATTGCTACAGTCAAACAGCCCTGTCCTGATGAAGCTGCCGTTTCTAAAAGGAGCAGAACATGAATTATGCAGCTTCGTCTTCACATGAGGGGGTTTTACTTTTTCTTCACTGCATTCCTCTAAGCCAGCTGTTTTCTCTTTCTTCTCCGACTTCCCCGCACTCTCTCTTTCACTCATTTACCAGCCCTCCTTTCATCTCAGCCACCTCCGTGGCTTTCCGCCGCTGATCACCTCACCACCTCCCAAAAAGCGGTGTTTTTCGCCCTCCCGCTCACACCATCCGCCCCGCCTTGCCTTTTCTGCACTCCGCTGCACCCACGAACCCCTTTTCCCATCTCTTTATCTTTCTTTTTGTGTTGCTCTCTCTCTCTCTGTCTCTCTCCTTATCCCTGTGGATGGAGTGCTGAGCAGAGAGGGTCGGTGCTGCTCCAGCGGTATCAGATTCTCATAAGTGTGTGAAAGAAGAGAAGCGGAAGTCTTACGCGTTATTATCTGGCCCCCGTGGCTCAGGTTTCCCTATCGAAGGAGGCTGTGACAAATGTCCAGAGTGATGTGCCACCAGGTGTACCACTCATCATATCGTGCGGTCTTTGTTTGGTTGTTTGTTTGTTTGTTTTTTCCTGCATGTGTGCGTGTGTTTGCATCAATGCATGAGGTGTAGCGAGAGGCAGAAAACTGGCGAGGCACTTTTTTTTTTTTTTTTTTTTTCCAATACCACCACCTTGCCCAGCAGCTGAATTAGCTGCACTGCGACCCACATAACTTAGGGCTAATACCTGAAAAATACAGAGCATTCACATTTTTTTTTTTTAAATGTACGCTGTGATATGAATTCTTGACCATCAGCCTCCACAAGCAGCAAAAATCTATAGTTGCCTCCAGTGTTGAGGCTTTTGTAGCGATTCCTGGTGTCAATACAGGAAAGAAGACTTTTGGAAAACATTGTCTCTGAATACACAGGAAGTAATTTTAACTGGGTCACATCATCGAAGTGTATTATTTGAACTATGACTTTCTGAAGTACGGTGTTGGAAATTGTATCAGGTGAACGACTGCACTGAGGATATTCAGGGCTGGCTCTTGCAGTGGCCGACTGTCCGTGAATTCATGTGGCATGCTGAACTATGGAAAGGCACTATATGAAGCATTGCTCTGGTCTGTGTGTGTGTGTGTGTGTGTGTGTGTGTGTGTGTGTTAAAGAGCGAGAGATCAGGGGGCTGCTGGAATCCCACCAAGACAAACAAGGTCACCTCCCTCCTCAGTAGCCTGGTGGGAAGTCACCAATGGGCCAATCACTGAGGCCATTTTCCCCCCTCTCTCTCTCTCTCTCTCTCTCTCTCTCTCTCTCTCTCTCTCTCTCTCTCTCTCTC
>OMLB01020862.1:13625-25442 GCA_900302555.1 Myripristis jacobus
GTTCTCCTCTGCTGGAATACAGACTCGCTGCCTCTCACTCAATCCCTTTACCTTAGTCGACCTGGTGTTGCCCCAATGATGCCTGAGCTCATTTAGTCTCCCAGCAGCAGTACTGATGTATAGAGCTTGGAATTAACCCCCAGACAAAGCTATGTATTGTTTTGTTTCCTTTGTACATTTCCCTCGCCTCCTCCCCTCACTCCCTCCTCTCTTCACCTTGTTCCAAATGGCCAACGTCTCCCTCCGCTGTAGCCCGAAGCCTGTTGCGCAATGGCTGTAATTTTTCCAGCTCTTGTTCGGACATCTTTTTGTGTTTAATCGTGGGAGATTGAAGGGATTAAGCTGGAGATTACGTATGGCGGGATTACCCTGACCCCGATATCAGCAGGCCTGGGGGACAGCCCGTGGAGAGAGGTACTGCAAGGGAGGCGGAGGGGGCAAGAGTACCACGGGGCCTGTCGGAGGGGATGAGTGGAGGGGATAAGCGACGAGGGAGATGGAAGAAGAGGAGAGCGAACTGAGGAGGGATTTGGGAGATAATTGTGTGAGGTGAGAAATGTGTGAGGAATGGAAAACAGGGTGGGATTGCGGAGCAGGGTTGTGAGAGAGTGCTTTGGAGGGACTGATGGGGAGGGGGAGGGAGATAATCAGAGGAAAGGAAGGTAGAGGGAGTGGTCTTAGGAGGAACTTAGAACGCACTAAAGGTTAGGGATGACGTTGGAGATATACCTATCTATACTTAAAAAAAAAACCTCATTGAATGGCTTTTAAACATTCCTGTTAGATGTGTTGTATTGCTATGTTTTACAAAATGACTTTGCACACAAAAAAATTGTGGGTTACCCCTAAGCAAAACCGTAGCAAGACTAGCAATAGAAGTGCTGCAAAAACTCTGCCTGTGCCATTGGTGGGTTTGTCATTACAAATGCATGCTGCACGACCTGGCTCTGTTCAAATCCATAGCCTCTATATTACATTCTAGGGGAGAGCTCCAGGTTTCTAAAGATACCAAGCATGTCCTGCTGAATTGCATGGCAGAGTGTATAAAATGATGCAGAACATATCTAGATATTTGCTTTTTGATGTAACGGTGCAGCCGTAAAACAGCAGCATCCTTGACTTTAATATTTACCCTAAATTTAATCAGGAACCAGAGGATAGAGAACGTGAAACTGTTGTGCAAAATGGGCAAAATTATTTTTCTTTCCAACTTTGAAGCTACTTAAGGGGAGGTTAAACAGAAAACAGAAACGCGTTCTTCAAACAAAAGTTGCGCCGCAGTTCGAGATTTTGTGCACACAACACAAACGAAATCCTTCATACTATCATGACCACATGCGAGAGGAAAATACATGCGCAGGCAGTTACACAGAAACCAACACAAACACAGAGTGGCTTATCGCAAAACCGTGTCCCACATTGAGAGATTTATTCATTAGATTGTGTGTCATCCCTGCTTATCCATGTTTCATTCACTTAGCACTGCCAGTTTCAGTTTTTACTGCAAGTCACAGCAGTTTCATTGCAGCAATGGATGAGAGTCATTGCATTATGTCTGGAAGAGGGGGAGAGAGAGAGAGAGAGCGAGAGAGAGAGCATAAGAGGCAAATGGAGCAACGGCAGATTGGATGTAGGCCTTGGGTCTGTAATATCACTCATTCACAATTGCTGTATCATGCCACAGTCATTGTATGGACGATGAGTAATAGCGCATTCATAAAAGTGGCTTTAAAAGAGCATCTGGTGTTGCTGTTGTACATAGCGGATGAATAACCTGGAGCAAGTTCAAGTTCATTGCTTCCTGCTGTAATAAAGCATTCTTCTGCGCACACCAAGTTGCAACAAAAAAAACTGTTAATGCATATTCAGCTGGCCATAAAATTAAAGCCAGCAAAAAAAAAAAAAGTGAATGCAGCGTACAGTCATTGGCTACTAGGCCTGGTAGACTGATGGGCACTTCTTCTCCATCCACCTCCTGTCCTCCTTGTTTACTCTGGAGGCACTCTTTTGCATTGGCTACGATACCTTGATGTCACCCATCGATTGTCAGCAGTTAGAGAGATGTGTGCAATGCCCTGATTAGCATACAATTAGGATTGACCCGCTGCCCCTGGGACCGGACGGAGTGAGAGAGAGAGAGAGATGGAGGGATGGATGGAGGGCTGGAGGGAGATAGAGGGATAGAGGGAGCGGCAGCCTGACACCGTGGCTTCTCTTTCTGCTGACGTGCAGGACAGTGGGGGGGGTCTCAGAGGGCAGCGTGGGGCAAGGTGTGCCAAACCTGTATTGACGTCTGGGAGAGGTGTCTCGGCCGCACTGACGGACGCCACTGTGAGGGCTTAATGACCGTCCCAGCCGGGGACTCGGTGTATAAATGTGTGCGTGTGTGTTTGCATCAATGTGTGAGGCGCAGCGAGACGGGGAGTTAGAGAGGCAGCGAGGTGCTTTTCATACCAGCGCCTTGTCTGGCGGCTAAAACTAAAGCTGCACTGCGACCTGCATACTAGAAAAATGCATTTAAAGTAATATTTTATTTGGGCAGAGCGGTGGCAATTTTTGAATTCTGTGATGTGAATTTTCGACCATCAGCCTCCACAAGCAGCAAAAATCCATAGTTGCCTCCAGTGTTGAGGCTTTTGTAGCGATTCCTGGTGTCAACACGAGGAAGAAGCCTTTTGGAAAACATTGTCTCCAAATACACAGAAAGTAATTTTAACTGGGTCACATCATCGTAGTGTATTATTTGAACTATGACTTTCTGAAGTACGGTGTTGAAAATTGTATCAAGTGAACGACTGCACTGAGGATATTCAGGGCTGGCACGCACTGCAGCTGACTGTCAGTGAATTCATGTGGCATGCTTAAAACTATGAAAATGCACGATATGAGACATTGCTCCGGGAAACTATTGCAATTCTCTCACTGGCCTCTTAATGACCTCACGCGTCTGTATTTTAATGGAGATTTATATGTTTGAAGGCTCGACCTTTTCTGTTCTCTCCTTTATCTGTTCTCCTCTCCCTCTTAATGCACATTCTTCTCCTCTCCTCTCCTCACTGTCACACCTCGGCCCAGGCAGGAGGCAGGCCGCTACCGCTGGAGTGGTGAAGCCTTAATCAGAGACACGTATCAATAGTATTGAGCCCAGAAATCCCCTTGTGCCCCGCGGCGTTTGTTCTGATGCATTGATGTGCTATTGACGGAAGCAGGACGGCCAACGGTGACAAATTAATATGTCAGCCATGGCAAAGGTGAGCCTCGGCTCTCCTCCCCGCGTCCTTAAGGTGGGGTGACAGGCCATCGGCTGAACGATTCCTGATAAAATGCTGACACCTCATTCACTCACTCACACACTCTCTCACGCACACACACACAAGCATGCACATAAACATGTATAGAAAACAAACGTACACACAAGGACATGCATGCACGTACAAAAACCTACACATGCACAGGTGTGCAATCACAACACACACACACACACGCATCATCAAGGACATCAGAGAGAACGGGATATGCATATTGGGAGGAAGTGAGACAAGTGACGGGACAAGCAGAGGGAATAGGCTGAAATAATGATCTAACAACAGATTTCTGGTTAGTCGTTTTGGTTTCGGTAGTGCTGAGACTCCCAGAATAAACTAAAGATCAATTATTTAGCCACTTTATTATATCCTAATACAATATTACTACAGGGTGCTGACGAACAATGCAATCATAGAAATGAGAACATTTTCAAAGCACCAGACAGATCATGATGCCGGAGCACAATTTTCTCATTTAGCATGAGTGGGCTTGATGCACGCTGAAGCACTTTGATGCAATATGTTGTGGGAGTGAGGGAGAAGATGAGATGAAGACAGAGCGGCGGCGGACAGGAGAGCTCAGCATCCTCTCCACAGTCAAATCTCAGCTCATGGACAAACACCGGCACACGGATATAGACACACACACACACACACACCTGTCTTTGGACTCTTGTGACGATTGGCGTGGATGTAATTGCGGCTACTTATAAATGTACTCTCCCGCTTGGTAATCTGTCAATGTCAGTCCCCTGATCTTCCAGCTGTTCTTTGATTGTAATGGCTCTGCATTGTTGATGAGCGGGATGCTGACAGCCAACTGTCCAACCAGCCTGGGACAGCTATGGTTGCCCGGCCCCCTGAGAACCCTCATCAGCCAACCAGGGTCAAGGACTGCCAGTGATTGACGGCTTATTTTCAGCTACATCAACAGTGAATTTAGTGTGTTTACATGACATTTGTCCTAACTCTCATGCTATAATGAGGGCCTCGGTTGTAAAGGGTGTCTGATTTCCCCTTTCTGAGGAATGGAGTGTTCTGCTATCATGTTGTTGTAAGTAATGGATGGAGGTAGCAGTTCTGTAGGTATCAAGTTTGTTTTATTCATGTTCTACGTTGCAGTATTCAGACAGCTATCGAGCGATCCTTGACTGACCTGCGCTGATGGGAATCTCTGCTGTGTTAACGGACCGGCTTCTCGCATCGCTCAAGTGTAGAGCCCATCTTGATCATAATGAGATATAGCCTAATTTATGCATTGTACCATTAGATCATCTGGATGTGTTTTAGAGAACAACTATTAATCAGCATGGTTGAATATATATAAGGAAAAGAAATAGTTTTAGAAGGCAAATCAAATCTCATCATGCTGGCTACAACTTGTGCATTAAAAAAAGATGCTATAATGTTAAATGCATTACAAATACAACCGGAACGATGGTACTCCAAATATGCTGTTTTCCTTGGGGGTGCCCTGGTAGTTCACTGGATAAGAGTGTGTACCATGCGCCAAGGCTGAGTCCTGATCGCAGCATCCTGGGTTTGAATCCGACCTCAGGCCATTTGCTGCATTTCTTCCCCTCTCTCTCCCCTGCCTCTCCTGCCTCTCCCCACTGTGACTGTCAAATAAAGAAGAAATGCCAAAAATAAAATAAAACATGCCATTTCCGAATCAAATTAAACTTGTGTCAGTTCATAGTTTCCATGGTTTTAACTGAAGGTGATGTTTTTTGTTTAATAAATTCAAACATTAAACATGTGTGTCTGGTTGATTTCAGGGATATATCTGTCCCTGGTGGCCAATTAGCATGAAAGGTTTCCACAAACTTGAATCCATTTGGACGTTTTGCACCTTTTTGAGACAGGCCACGCCCACTGCCATGCCCCATTTTGGGCAATCGGTGTGATTGGGTGTTTCTTTCACCATGACCAAGCTTTCCACAATTTTTGGCCATGTTACATGACTCTGTTTGGAAGTTATATGCCTTTTTGCGATCGGCGACGCCCACTGCCACGCCCCCTTTTGACCAATCAGGAAAGTCTTTCTTGGCCCAAAAATTTTCCACACGTTTCATGCAAATCCATTCATAACTTTTTTGAGACATTCTGCTGACAAACAAACAGACAGAATGATACGAAATCATAATCCCCTGTCCAGTGGTGGAGGTAATTAATTAAACAGGAAATAAAAGGCCAAAAGGTCCGCCGATCCTTCCCCTCATTGCTCTCCAATCTCATATGTGCTCATATATGTGCTGCTATATGGCAATGCTGATTTGGTGCTAAAATGATTGACATTCAAGAAAGAAAGAAAGAAAGAAAGAAAAGGTTCACCACAAAAGCCATCATTATCTCACCTTTGTCTACGTCAAATTAAAGTCTGTAGTTCAATCTCAGCTTTTGGATAAATGACTGTAGTAAATGAATGGGACCTGGGTGTTTACAGTTCCAACAAGGGTCTATTAATTATGTATAAACAGCTCTTGAGCAGCATAAACCAAGCATTTTCTAGCCAACAGTTGCCCTGTGAGTCTAAATAGCCTATATTTACTTCATTATTTTCTATATTTAGATCACTTAGCATTCCTTGTGACTGAGAGTTTTAATGGCCACATACGTTGCTGCTGACTCTCAAAAAAAGTTCTACTGTCTTGAACTCAACTGTTCTACTGTGACTATTCGACTAAAAATGGAGACGTTCTGGAGGATGTGACCTTTTATTCTTTGCCACCGACACAAGTGACACCAATAAAATCTGCAGATGAACTCCCTGATCTGTCGCTTGATTATATAACGTCATACATACAGGAACCTGCTACATCTGCATATTCTGGTGAAATGCTTAAAGGGATATTTCACTTTAATATAACACACACAGATTTAGCAGCCTTACTCTCCTGTAAATGCATCTACAAGTGAACTAGTGTGCAAGTGGAGGGTAGAACACATTTCAGTGGAGTAGAAAAGTATGAATAAAATAAAAGGTATCTGTTTATTTTGACTTGTGACATATGCCATTCTGACATTTTGCTATGTATTTCAGGGCAGTACAGTTATGCCTTGATGTAATTAAGTCAAAGTAAGCCTGTAATTACAGTGCCTGAAAAAAACAATACCTCTCCTGATTGTTGCCAGTAACTTAAGAACAGTGACTGTTGAGCTGATAAAAACAGAAACGCCTGAAGCAGAAAAAATATTTAATTGAATTTTTAATTTGAGTTGTTGGTTTATATTTCAGCACAATAATTTCAGGCAGGACCTAAAATGAATGGTGGTGGATGAGGACCGTGCCAACCTGGAGCTATGGGTCAGTGATGTTGTTACATGCCTCTTGGGCTGCTGAAAATGAAATACCACTGAGGGACATACCAAAGTACCAGTGTAGCCTATTCATGTGTGTCACCTCAGTGTAGGTGAACTATTCATAATACAGCATATTAAAGAGAAATAGCTGCTCCTCATTTTTGGACTGAATTCAAGGACAGAGTCGGGTTGGGGGTGTGTGTGGGACGGAGGGCTGGTCTGATGGCCCCCAGCAGGCCCAGCCGACAGACAGCTTCTCAGAGGCTGTAGATACTATATGACATATGAAACTCAGGCTACATTAGTTAGGCTAAATTTTTGGCAAATCAAAGCATGAATTCGTCTATAGTGTTCCTCATGGTCTTGGTGTCTGAATGTGGTATTTTGGAGTCAAATGTCTACTCGACCCATTTTATGTAACAATGTGTAAAAATGTTTTGTTTTTTGTATTTTTGGTAGTTTTTTGTTTTGTTTTGGGTTTTTTTTTCCAAATGATGTCCATGTTTTTAGGCAGACCCTGAACTGTGTAACATTAAATATATGAGTGGTTGCTATCATGTCATGTCTCTTTAAATGTCTTGTTGCAATATCAAAATAAAGCACTAACATCTGCACATTTGTTCTGTGTAAACTACTTTACTTTTTTTTCCATTAAAGGCCCCTCAGACTCTGTAACAATCTGAAAATATGCCCTAAATTTACAACTCAGTTGAGTCAGTCGACAAATCCCTGGCTTATTTTAGACAGATGTCACAGCTGTGACAGAGATACTGGCCATTTCTTTTTCTGTGCTCGTTCTTCCCTCAGTTTCACTCTGTCTCTCCCCAACCTGACAAATTAATACCTCAGAATTATGCCTTCATTCAGCATTTGATGCTCACTTAACACTGTATAGTTTGTACAGTAACGTTAATGTAACTGCGAGTCCACCTAGCAAACTTAGCATGCCACAATGTTCACAGATGCTCAGCTCATTTTTTTTTCAGCTACATTAGCACAAACAACACACGCTTAATGAGCATGTCTCCTCTCAGCTTTGTAAAACACCGTTCAGCACTCTCAGTGATCTGAAATGTTTTTCAGACAGGAAAACATCTAATAAATTTAATTCATTGGCACCAGAATAACAACCTGGAAAAACCTAAATTGTGTTATCTGAAACAAAATCAATGATGTTTGCTGATTACATTACAGTTTAGCTCCTTGAAGCTGTTAAACATCTAAAGCAGCTGACAGCAGAACAACTTATGGCAAACTGCTTCATTTTGGTGAGGACAGGGGGCGTATTCCATGCTGCAGACATCCCACCCACGAAAAAGTGATTTCAGAGAGTTTTTTCTGTCTCTATAGTTTCCCTTTTATAGTCATCACTGCTGCTCTTATCTCTGGTATGCTTTAGTTAAATCGCCTCTTGACTGTTTTATCTTCTGATATTGTCTTTGTGTTGTGTCCTCATACTGTATTACTGCACCCGGCTTAGCTAGTTTAACAGCTACCACTTCTAGCGCAGGCATGACATGAGACCTGCTAAACTCACCTCAATATGTCTTTTGCAACCATTAAACCACTGTGAGTAATGGATTAGTCTCTGGTGCAGACTGTGCAGCGAGTGAAACTGTCATTGCTCTTCCCTGCTATTGGGCAGGGATAAGCTTCGGTATAATCTCAAGAGAACTGACTTTTATATTTTCTCTGAGGATTACACCGTCTTGTCTGTGGATCACCTGTGTGTACCACCAGGAACTGTGGCGTTGAGCGAGTGAGTGTCACTCACAAAGGTAGAAGGATAAAGCCCACCCAAAGCAGGAAATGAATAGACCAGTCAGAGCACAGACAAGGGAATGGGGTGAATCGGGATGAGATTTGAGAATTTTTTTTGTTTCTCCATCACTTTTTATTTAAGATAAACAAATAAATAAATATTGCTTGGGTTTGCTGATTTCCAGGATATTGTACATCATTCACAGGTGTCAGGGAGCTGTTGTCAAAATGCACAAGACTCCTGGAACTCCAGGCAAGTCAAGCGAGTACAAGCTAAATCCTGTGTCTGCCAGCTGTGTGTCCGCACTAAACAGGGTAACATTTAAAAGCGCCATTCTGGTGTTCCGTCCACATTACATCACACCGCAGTTGTGTTCTCAAACTGTTTTGCAAAATCCCCCGGCTCACGCCCAAAAACACTTTCAAGGCCTACGCGCATGGCTTTGGTACGTTCAATCCTCAACGGTGACCTAGATCACAAGACAATCCTATGTCAGCGTTTTCCAAACGCAGTTTATCCCCGTCGCTTTCGAGAAGCCCAGTTTTTGCAGCTGGAAAACACTGGCTCGGTGACAGAAGGCCAAACCGTACTAAAAATCATGTGTTTTAAATTTCAGCTGGCTTGGTGTGGACATGCCCTGAGTCCTTACATCATTTTAACGACGCAGGCCGATACACTGGTCGGCTCATTCTCTCACAAACTTCAGAATGACAGCATCACCAGGACTTTGCAGGTCACGGATAGAGGAGGTCGGGGCGGTGAGGTCGAGTCTACAGAAGGCAGAGGATTCATGAAGCACAGCGACATCGTGAGCAGAGCTGGAGCAGAATGGAGTGGGTCAGAGCGGCAGTGTTTTAAACTTTTATACATGCAGTCCATCCTCAGGTTAATGTATGGCCGCTGTACTCCCCGCTCAACTCCCCGTCCATCTTTGAGATATGAAGATTAGCCCTGAATTATGGAGGCATGTGAATGGTGAAGTGCATAGAGCAGCACACACAAACATGCCTGTTAAATGGTGTGTTATGAAGCCAAGTGCCAGTGCCTGCCTGGTAAAAAAGAGAAAGAGAAGATCTTCATGTCACAATAAAGTCTCATTGTAGAAAATCATTTCCTTCCATCTACATCATTCCTCCTTACCTTCTCTCTCTCTCGTGTTCCCTCCATCTCCATCTCCCTCATCTTCATTATCCCCCTCCCTCCTCACTTGCCCCTCTGCTCTCCTCCTTCATTTTCTCTACCCCCTCTCTCCCTTCCTGGTGGTGGAGCCACGGCCCAGACCTGCTGGCTCTGGGTTTCCAGATGGTCTGGCTGGCAGAAGGTTCACAACTGACCCCTCAGCAGCTGATCCTGTCCTACCTCAAACCCCATGGGTCTGGGAGGGAACACGTATCTCAAGATGAGAGGCAGAGGACAGGAGAGGGACTGGGGAGAATTGCGTAACAGCCGAACCTGTCATTTACTGCATCTCATCCTCAAACGCTCGGCGCCTGCTTCTTTGAAAGTGCCAGCACTTGTGAGCTGTTTGAAAGCGCACACACACTGGTATCGCTCAAGTGCTGTGTCAAAAAAAAAAAAAAAAAATGAACAGAGGGAGTGAGTTGGTGCAAGGAAAAAGAGAGGGAGCACTATGGAAAGAGAAAGGGGAGAGGTGAAAAAAAGGGAATATATAGGAGACAGAAAAGACAGAGAGAGGAGGGTTTGGATGAAGAATGTACAGGAGACAGACGGGGAAAGAAAGCAAGATTCAGCGAGGCATGGATGACAGCTTGTGACGCCACATTAGTCATTGTGCAAGAGGTGTCCACGCGGTCTCTTTAGCGCTGTCTCCTCTAATGGCTGTGTGTGTTTGAGGAGGTGTGGTGCCCATGGCCCGTGGCACGTCCCACCAACACTGCTTCTGTGTGCTTAACGTCTGTTTAGACAGCGGCTGCAGCGGTGTTGATGGAAACACACAGGGGAAAGGGAAGGGGAGGGGGAGAGAGAGAGAGAGAGAGAGAGAGGAAGTGGGAGAGAGGGAGAGAGAAAGAGAGAGAGAGAGGGAGAGAGCAGGGCACTGCTAATTGGGACAGAAGATCGGGGTCAGGAAAAAAGAAGGAGAGAGAAGAGAAGTAGAGGAGAGACAGGGAGTCCTCAAGCCCTCCGGTGGCTCACTCTGCTTAATGATGCGTCTCTCTCGTAATTAGCAGACGGTAATTAACGCTTGGATCGCCCAGGTCTCTGCGGGTCACATTCTCTCCCTGCCACTCCACATCCACGCCTTGCTACAAACAAGCCAGAGTCGCATCCCCATGGTCCAGCTCCAGAGACCTCCCAGCAGCCCCTGGAAGCTCAGACAGCTAATAAAAGCATTGCCTCCATATGGGACACACATTTTATGGATTTATCTATGGCTCTGTCTAAACCAGATTGTGTTTATTTTCTTGTGTATGTGTTTGTCTATTTGTCTGTGCTTCCGTGCTGCCCCGGTGTGTGTGCATGTGTGTGTGTGTGCTTGTGTGCGTGCATGTGTACGTGCAGCCGGAGCAAGTTTATATGGGAGGCAGCCAGTGTTTTGTACACACGGTCTGTCATTTGCTGTGTTAGAGTGGGCTTCACCTCCAGGCTGGTTTAAATATTAAGACTGAGTGGTGGCTCAACATGCATATTTTAATGCAGCCCTTGTGTGGAAAGAGAAGTAGCACATACAGGTTCCAGACAGCAAAAGTTGACAAACTTAGCTATGACTTTTTTTTTTTTTTTTTTTTTTTTTTTTTTTTTCACAATCCACATACTTGGATTACTGACCTTAATGTGTCACAGCAGGCAGACAGAGAAAGAAAAGCAACCATAATGCATGACAGACACACATAAACACACACATCCAGTCACACACAAATGCATGCAAAGAAAAATACACAGATGGTGGCGCAAGACACAATATGCTTTTGCTGGCTTGCTCCTCGTCCGTTAATAAAACATGGAGTTGGTGAGACATTCATTTCAGACAAACTCATCTCCAAACAAGGCTTTGTGGTTAATAATACAGGTATGAATTTATCCCCAGCTCTCCTCTCTCCTCAGCTGTGTGCCCTGGGATTGGGTCATGTTGGGCTTTGCCCCCCAGGGGTTGGCGATGGCCCGTGGGATGTTATCTTGTTCACTTTCTTATTAATTGAATTTTAAAGTGACCTTGCGGTGATATTGATCTGCATTTGATGAAACACACTCACTCACGCACGCACGCACGCACACACCCACCCACCCACACACAAGCAGACAGACACATTCATCCTACCTCATGCATCCTTCACAAACTCAAGGTTAGCGTAGTCGCAAAGTAAGCAGCGAGTCAGAGTGCTTCGTCGTGTAGAATATTTGTCAGAGTTCTGTGATGGCTGAAGTTTGGGAGGTTGTGCTGAGCCGAGCAATAAAGGCGGGGAGGGGCCGGGGAGAGAGAGAGGATAC
>OMLB01020863.1:0-11016 GCA_900302555.1 Myripristis jacobus
ACACAGCCATCAGCTTTTGAAAGTTATAATTCACAGCATTTGCAGTGATTTCTGCTGCTGTGGATGTGTCCTTGTCCTTGTCTGTGTCTTTGCTTTGTTGCTTTTGATAAAGAAGGCCTCTACTTTGTTTCCCCGCCTCTTCCACCTTCCATCCCGCCTTGCCCTCCCCCCTCCCCTCTCTCTCTCTTTCAGGTGTTGATGAGTAACAGAGATGATATGATGGCAGAGCTGGCAGATAGTGTACTCTGGTCAGATCAGAGCCGGCTGCCTGCTGCACACTGAACCCGCTGGAGGTGACAGGTCAGACTTTGACAGGTAGGATGGGTTTGCAAGATTTTTTTTTTTACCCCAAATTAAAGTAAACTGTTGTTGTGTAAGCTACTGCTGCAAAATCAGTAAAGACTGTACACCTTGAGACCTTGAACACAGTCTTTTAAGCCCATTACCGGTAAATCCACATTTTCAATGAAAGTCTCCTTTCATCCCCTTCATCCTGTTTTTATGTATGAAGTGGAGAAAACACAGAGTCATTGGCAATGAAGGTTTGAAAAGAGAGGAAGTGGAGGTGGATTTATGCAATTGTTGCAACAAGTGGATTTTCAAGCAGTTCTAATTGTTGACTTTTTCACCAATAGTTTAAACTTCATGCTACATTAAGACCATATTAAATGGTGGAAAATACTATTTCTTATACGATAGTCGGTGCAAAATACAGTTCCAAAACAAATACTGATTCTGAGGGATTCAAAACAAAACAAATCCTCCACGGATCATCCTCTTTTAGTAATTAGTGTATCAGTGCATGACAGGAGCAGGACAGTAAGCATAAAGGTCCCTGGAAAAACAGGATCAGATTAAACCTTTTATGTTAAGGTGCAACATGGAGACATTTTATTACATATTCATTAGAGTCAAGGCAATGGTCCAGGCAAACTTTAGTAAATTACCCTGCTTATCACACAGGTGTGTGACAAAGGAAGGGGCAGACCTACCAATCAAACAACACATTGTCAGAATTCTGCCTGTAATAAGAAGCTTGCTAGGAGCATTCCAAGTAAATAAATAGCAGGCATGAATAGCCTATGCAGTCTCCCAGTCCCATATATAATTTACCAGTTCATCTTTCATAAATGTAAATATAAATTCATGGTTCATAGGAGGATTAATGCAATTCTTGCAACAAGTGGATTTCAAAAAAGATCTTAATGTTGACTTTTCCACCAATAGTTTAACCTTCATTCTAGATTACCAAAGTAAATGGCAGGAAAATATTATTTCTAAAACTATACTAGGTGGAAAATACAGGCACAAAACAAATATTGACTCTAAAGTATTTGCGCAATTCTATGAAAGTTATTTCTGAAAATACAATTTTCTTGAGCTCACCCCGTATTTCATCTGCATCTCTCTCACTTCTCCTGGCAGGATGGACTTTCCTAACTGCACAGAAGGGGTGTTTGCCACTAGCAGCAGTGATTATGACTCACTGGAAGCTGCTGGACTTCCCACCAGTAAGATTCTGCTTACCTTGACCCTGTCTATAGTGGCTATACTGACCACAGTCATCAACTGCCTGGTGATCACAGCTATCGTTGTTACCCGCAAGCTGCACCACCCGGCCAACTACCTCATCTGCTCACTGGCAGTGACCGACCTGCTGGTGGCTGTGCTGGTCATGCCCTTCAGCATCATCTACATCCAGAAAGAGAGCTGGGACATGGGCCAGGTGGTGTGCACCATCTGGCTGAGCGTGGATATCACCTGTTGCACGTGTTCCATTCTCCATCTTGCTGCAATCGCCATTGACCGCTACAGGGCCATTACTAATGCGGTGGAGTATTCCCGCAAACGCACCGGAGCCAGAGCTGGGGTGATGGTGGCAGTGGTGTGGCTCTTGTCCATCCTTATCTCACTCCCACCTCTGCTGTGGCGGTACCACAGTGGGGATTCAGAGCAGGAAGACCAGTGCATAATCACCCACACTCACTTGGCCTTCACCCTGTACTCCACTCTGGGAGCCTTTTACATCCCCCTGCTGCTCATCCTCATCCTCTACTACAAAATCTATCGGGCTGCCCAGACCCTCTACATGCGCAGGGAGGCCAGTCGGGCCAGTCGCCATTCATGCATGACCAACGGGAGCATGATCCCCTCGACCTATCCTGCGGGGGACGGTGATGTCGATGGAGGACCCCGGAGTCCGGAGCCCCTGAGCCCCCCAGAGAAGTCTGTCTCTGAACCCTCCACTGAGGAACGTGAAAAGGTGCGTGTCCCGGTTAAGACTCTGAAGAGCAAGTCGCGACGACGTGAGTCACACCGTACCGAGTCACGCCGGAGCCAGATGTACCAAGGACCTCGGATCTCAGGATCACGGGAGCGCAAGGCAGCGTCCACATTGGGGTTGATACTGGGGGCCTTTGTCATCTGTTGGCTGCCGTTTTTTGTCAAGGAGGTGATCGTCAACACCTGCGGCGCTTGCAGCACTTCAGTGGAGATGGCCGACTTCCTGACATGGTTGGGCTACCTCAACTCTCTGATCAACCCACTCATCTACACCATCTTTAATGAAGACTTCAAGAAAGCTTTCCAAAGACTGATTAGATGCAGCCATTACCTCTGATGTGCACAATGATGCATGAGCCAGTCCACACACCATCTCTCACACACATATATGTCAGAGGGAAGGGATGGACTAACTGGTAGAGGTCAGATGCTATTGACTTAATGTGTCTGAGAGAATAACCTTTTCAAAGAGAATATGATCGACGCCCACTCCCAGACACTCCACTAGGCACTTCAGCAGCCCAAATGGCACTGGCTCAGCAATGAGCATTGCAGCAAAGTTCCAGGCTGAAATCCATGCATTTCTATTAATAGAATACCGCAAGATCTCCTTGATGCTACAGTAACTGGTATGTGGTGGGACATGCTATTTTTTTTATTTTTAATGGGCCATCAGTGACCTTTTTTTGGCCAGGGTTCTGGGTATTAGCAATCAGGCCTACTTAAAGGTCTTGGAATAGCTGTCCATTATGTCTGTCCAATCCAATAACCTCTCTTCGATTTTGCCCAAGCTTTTTGGCTGAAATACTGAACATGTGTAAAATACAGCATACCCAGTTGTGACTTTCTGTGGTTGTGTATCTATGGAAAGTGATTTCTCAGATGGACTTCAGTGAGGAGGTAAAGAATATAGTATTTATTCGGTTTTTGTTGATAAATGAAACATTCCAGATACAGTATGTCATACATCCACTGTGTAAATAAATCAATAGATTGTTAAATCTACTGAATAACTATGCCATGGACCTCTAACAATAAGGGCATAATTAATTTTGTAATCCAGTCGTTGGACTATGTTCTTCATAAACTTGACATTTCCAAAGTTTTTTGTAACCAAACAGCTAACAATGCCCCCAGTGTGTAGAAATTTCCTGACCTGCAACCAAGTCAACCCATTGCTTATGCATTGTGATACATAACAAGTGGAGCCAATTTAAAAATTGGACCAGCAATCCTTGAAAGGCTGATCCATGGAGCATGTATTTAACGTTTTGTCAGGACACTGCCAATTCGTTGTTAATAACTTCTTAATACATTCATTCTGTAAAACATGGATGTGCAATTCCGCCGGGTAGCACTTCCAGTGGAGTTTAGAGGGTGGTCAGAGTGAGTGTATAATTTTACATAACACTTAATGTGCTCCTCAATTATTTCTGGAGGCATTTTACTCTTTTATCTTTTTTTCAAGGCCATTACAAGCCTCACCCCCTCCCACCTCAAACCCGCACCCACACCATAGGCAGCATTAGGTTAATGAATGTGACCACAACCACTGGTGGAGAAATCCTCATTATATGACTCCCACTCATGCTCTTGGAATAGAACTACTATGTCTTCACTGCCTCCAACGAGGGCACATGATATGTGGACTGAAATAACGTGAGCGGTGTAGCTTGAGGGTGTATGTCAGAAATGCCACATATAATACAAGATGTGTCTTACAGAAATCCTTGACAGCGTTAAATGTGTACTGTCTCTTTTTTCTCTCACTTTCTTTCTTCTCTTTCTCAATAAAAAATAATAAACAGCCACAGATGAAGGATGTTACCAGGCGCTGCCATTACTGTCATCTTTGCGGTGGAATAATAGTTCCCTGTTAAGAGGAGTCCTCCATCTGCCTCGTTTGTGGGTAGTCATACTCTGACTCATTCCTCACCTTTGGCTTAGCTTGTTTGGTATGGTGAAAATATAGGAGCAGATGTGTTGAATTAATAAGCGCTGTCCAAGTGAAGAGTTGGAGAGTGAGTAAAATATATCTTTTAAGTGTATGTGGAGAGACTGGTTGCAGGCAACACAGTAAGTGGTAACTCACCCATGATCTTTGTGTATAAATGAACGCCAGTATAATGTCACTGTATCCCCACACTGTATTTCAGTATGCTGACCTTTGAATGTTTAAGACGAATAGTGTGTCATCCGAATTCTGATATGTTGGCGCCCCGTTGTGGCTAAGAAAAAGATTGCAGAGTTTGCACTGGCTGTAATAAGCTGCATCATTCGTCTTCACCAGAAAAACGAAGGGATCGATAAATAAATATTTGAATTGAGCTTCATCAATCGAAGAAATCAACTAATAAAATCCTAAATCTACCTGAATGTGTAAGTGTCCCCTCTCTGTCTTCTGTCACATGTAAAATGTCTGTACTAAATAAAGAGGCAAGCCACATAATCCTCTGAATTTGCTCACAATTCATTAAAATAGGTAACAAAATGTAGAGAGCCATATGCCTTCACACTATTTCTGACAGTAGTCCTTTCCATAGTCATTACATCAACAGCTTGAGCCCCTCAACATCACAGCCAATAGTTAGCAAACAATTACAGCACAAAACTTTCAAAAAATCCATTTGAGAAAGTCTTTCTTTGTCCTCTGTCTTTGTTTTGAACCTATGAGGTTTCAGTGATTAAAATGACAATTCTCTAACAGGAAACAAATTTTGCTCTCCAAAAACGTCAATCAATACCAGCGTCTGCTCTGAAAATGAGGCAGGGAGGAATTTCAAATTAGGAGAATGTCAAGTTTAGAGTCACAGTGAAGTGTGCAATTTGCTGAAGCAGTGTTTTCAAGGGTTGAAATGTAAAATATGCTTTGCTGCTCATTTCAGTTAAAAATAACATAAACCATATGAATATGAAATCGTCAAATAGCATTAATCTGACTTCAAAATAATGGAAGTCAACAATGAAGCCATGCATGGGCTAAGATGAAAAGTCAAAGGATCAGTTGTGTTGATGCATTTTGATTATAACAATAAAAGGTCTAATTTTAATGTGTAAAAGGCCACCAAATTTACAAATTTCTTATTTATTGTTCCAGAAATATACACTGCCCTTTGTTCTGCGCTCTGTGATGAACACAATTACCAGAGTAGGAGGCACTTGGATGACTGCTGTTGGAAGAGGACAGACCTCTTTCTAGGAGAGTACCACTGGGTCCCTTGGTCAAATAGCATTTGCTCATAATTGGCATGGTTTATTTTAGCCTTATTCAGAATATGAGCGCTGTTAACCAAACAATGCAAATTCAATCCAAATAGATCACAGAAAAGTATTTTTATTTCTCTTTGTTAATTGAAGGTCCCATATTTTCCCTTATATGTATAATTGTACTGTTTGCTTGTATTTTAAATCCTATGTAATGGTTTTAACAATAAAAAAAAAATATGTTTGTTTGTTTTTACTTTATTCTGAAAGCCTTTCTCTGTCCCTCCCACACACGTGTCAGTTTTTTGGTCCTAAGCAGAAAAAAACGCCCATTTGTAATTAATATTTATGAGCAAATGCTGTGATTTGTTACACACAGGCTGACAAGGTTAATGTGGCACGCGGAGGTGGAGGAAAGATCAGGGCTTATGTATTGCATTGTTCTTCCAGCAGTAGAAACCAGCTGCCTATGTTACTGCATAAAATATTACAGTCTGTCCACAGCACCCATCTGAATGTTGGGTAGTTTCCAGTAGGGTAAAAAGTATGTACTTCTTGTTTAATACCATTACACCTGTCGTTTTGGAGCAAAAAGTTTCACTTTTGTTTTAGTTTTAAGTTCAGACCTCAGTGCTCTCTGACAGAACATAATGTAAATTGTTCTGTCTGTATGTTCTGTTACTGTTTTTTATTACTAATGTAATATGTTCTGCCTGAATGTTCTGTCACTTTCTCACCCACTCTATACGCCAGTCACTCACTATCTAACAACAAATATGTTCGCAGATGGGAGTTTTTGAGTCATGCCTCTATCATACCAGGAGAGGAGTATGGAGCCTCAGCAGGATGAAAACCACAAGGAAGAAGCCCATGGAGCAAGACAACATCCATCATCTGACTGTTCTCTTGATAGAAACCAGAGGGAAGCTTAGCTGGCATCTCCGAGACCTGGGAAAAAGCCCCACAACAGCCAGGGCTACAGAATCATCCTGTCAGCTCCCAGTTTTTCCAATATCTCTCAGGCACAGATTTGATGACTTAGCCATGTGAACTTCAGATGAATCAGTATTCTGGATCACACAAACGTAATATATGGAGCCAGGAGCATCACAGTTACAGCAGGTTTCCTCAGGGGAGAATGAGCAGCCCACACTGTAACGGCTGGTCGATCAGAAGGGCAGAACTGCTTGACTGTGCTGCTCTGCTAGCTATTTTCAGTGTGACTAGCCCTTAATCAATGAACTCTCCAAAAATGTAACGTATCTGCACTGAAGGGGCCGTGCATTGTTTGAAAAATACTGCATACATGTAAGTATTGCAATGCATGCTGCACATCATAAATTTACTTCTCCTCACAACTTGTTTATCTTTCAGTTAGAGGGTTTTGAATCCTTGGATCCTTTGCAGGTCAACAACTGCACCTTACTGGATATGTAAACTATCCTGTAGTAGTTTGATGTGACTACATTTATGGGGAATGACAGTCATTTCTCCTCATCCAGAGTGACATGAAGGCAAGAATACAATCCATGGAGTTTTATCAACCTTTATCTTATGGTACAGTCTCAGGTTGTGAACAGCTGCATGGTTTATTGCAGCACACACAGTGCTCACATGTCTCGAGTGAGAAACTTAGTGCATTTTAGCCCAATGTGAAGGACCTACAGCTTTCCAGAGCAATGAGTGCCTATAAAATGTCCCAACTTTGTAAATCAAATAAGGAATCCATACAGGTAGGTGGCATCCTTCTTTCTGCAGAAAACATGCCTGTAATGAATTATCTAGTTGACTACCAACACCAGGACATTTATGGATAGGCATCACCCAGGACAGTTATGGATCACCAACAACAGGCCCTTAAAATGAGCCTGGGCCAGTTCTCTCAAGGTGCATTCCGATCGCATCATATGCTCATTCTATATCACTGTGTGTTCAGGGACAGGCCACAGAAAGACAGGTAAATACGTATTTCAAAGAAGAACTCATTTTTGCCCCATTGACCGGCGGGGCCTAAGGATGGCCATGTCCATCCATTCATCGGTCCATTCAATTTGACTCAAAGCAACATATCTCAACATCTATTGAGCACATTACTGTGAAATTTGGAAAGCACATTCATGCTCCTCAGAGGATGAACCCTATCAGTTTGGTGACCTCTTGACCTTTCCCTCTAACAACACCATCAGACATAATTTTGGCTTGTGCACAATATCTCAGTGGGTGGATTGCCATGAAATTTGGTGAGCGCATTTATGCTTCTCTAGTACTTCCCCTACACCAAAATCTCCAATTTCATACGTCACAATCATTAGCCAGATTGCCATGGGTTTAACAGGGAATGATCCCTGTTAATTTTGGTGACCTCACACCACTTCCTGTAGTGCCACTTGCAGGTCAAAATGTCAAATTTCCTATCTCAAAATCTACTGATTGGATTGTCATGTAATTTGATGAGCACATTCTTGAAATTGAGAGGATGACTCCTCTCAGTTTCAGTGATCTAATTACCTTACCTGTCACTCTCAGTCCAAAATGTCAAATGTGCACATAAGATATCATTAAATGTAATCAGTGGATTGCCATGATATTTGATTAGTGGATTCATATTCTGACAAACTGGAAAACGTGTTTACCTTAAAATCGAATCATAAACCTTGGCAGACTCATGCAAAACCACTCTTAGATTCAGCATATATACCATATAAAAAACAGCTCTTACCAGAGTACTGTCCCAACGTTTACATTTAGGTTGTCTCTAAGAGCTGCAGACAAACTAAATCAGTCACATATCTTTTTTTTGCCAAAACATATCATGGAGGGCGGTAGAGAGCTATGTAAACAAACTCAAAATGTCATTAATTTACTGCAATTTATACATTATATACATTTTATACATTATATTCATTTTATATATGACATCCACATATGAACAGTGCTCAAGTGAATAATTTTATATTATAGCCTATATGTCTGGACACTTTACTTTCTGTACATGTGTATTGCCTTATATATACATTCTAATGTGAATTTGATGCACATTTTACACATCCTATATATACTGTAAATTGGAATATTCTCATATTAAACTCATTTGTTAAATATTGCACATATATTGACATTTTATAGATGAGTTTTCCCTAGTGGAAAAAAGTCACACACAAACTTGAGTTTTGTTCCAGCCAGTGTATAAATCTGTGTTGTGAACTCATTCTGGCACTCCTATTTTTCCTAATCACAAGCAGAGATAGCAGCAATGTAGCTCCTAGTTGCAACACAGATTGTGTCCTGTGTACAAAATGGATTTTGATTCTTACGGATTATAAGATTGTTTGACTAGCCATTGTTGTCTGGCACCATGCAAGAAAACAGGCAAGCTCAAAATGACTAAAATAAGCAAGGATGTCGCTGGAGACAGACAGTTGCAGGGTGGGGAGGAGGCTTTTCAATACACTTTTAACAACTAAAGAAATCTCAGCTCCCTGAGCCCTGCAGGAGCACAAACAGGTAATCACGAAAATGCATGACACAGGGAATGTGTTTCAAACAAAATTGCTTCTGTGCAAGCCAAATGCACAGGCTTTGCTTACTTTCAGACTTTTTGCAGATCTCATCATCATCTTTACTTTCTTGAGAGATGAGAAAATAGTCAGGGAACACACTGAATGCATCAAGACATTTGCTCACCCAGAAAATCAGTTCAGTATATATATATTTTTTTACATATTCATTTGTAGTTGATTTCCAGCGCATGCCTGAATCCTTGCAGTGTTTCAGTGCATCATTTCAGTGATTGGATCAGGTGAACTGGCTGATTTTGTTGCAGACGCAGTGCTAGGATGAGTGTATCTGAGGATTTCCATGATGAAAATCAATAAGTCATTCCACAGGTGTCAACTTCCAAAGGTGTCTCTTCACTGTAATCGTGGTGACAGCTCAAGGATTCTTGAATTCAGCATCAAAAAATGTGCCAGGTGTCCGGTGGAAACAAACAGGTCAGTGCAGTTATTAAAGTGTCCTATTCAACCCTATGGAACCTTTTTTTTTTTAAAGCCTTTACTTAATCCAAGTAAAGTGTGCACCCTGCTTCACATGTGTAAATGTATACTTGGATTACAGCTATTCATATTGAGAGCAGCCCTATACAACCACAGCCCTATAATGCTGACCACACACTGAACAACTCCACAGGCGTTAGTGCCTTGCTCAAGGGCACCTCAACGATATTTGCTGAGATATTGGAGATTTTCCAACTGGTCTTTCCCATCTGGTAAAAAATTTAACTTGCAACCTTCCTGCTTCTCTAATATCTTCGCTGTTGCTGCCTCCAGAATGTTGGAAAACACAGTCAAGAAAATAGTTGGGGAAAAAATCCCTTTGATTTAAATCAATGAAATGGCTAGAAAAACAAACAAAAAACTTTAAAGTTAAACCCACCTGAAATTCATTATTTTTCTTGACTTCATTTCATGCAGTCTGTACAGCATTTGTGTCAAATCACGTGGCTTTTGTGCATAGGCTATACAGGACATTTAAAATTACGGTATATCATTACTGTACTTGCTTTTGTTTTGGCTTGTTGGCTTGATTATACGTCTACAAGCACGCTTTGGGTTGCCAGGTTGGAGCCTCTTGCTTGCGTCGAGCGGAGGGATATTGCCTTTCAAACCTGGCAACATTGACTATGCGCTGGATACAGAAACCAGTATGGCGGACAGCGAAAGTGATTTGGAAACAGACAGGCTTGAATTAGCTCTGGACACTTTGTTAAGTAGGCACTGCAGCTTCGAGTCCTCGCTGAAAAGCAAAGAGTACTGCTCTGAGTTTTGTAAGGTATGGTGACGGAAAATGTCGTTGGCTAATCTCTCATGACCATGCTGAGTCTGCTTGCTCACTGCTAACGTTGTTAGCTTAGCTAGCTAGCCACCAAACTAGCGATATGTAGCTAGACAGTTGCACAGTTAAAGCTGTTAGCATAATCACTCCAACAAAACCACAACGATAAAGTCTAACTAAATCAATCGTGTATTATCTGGACACCTAGCTAGGTATTGCGACTTTGCAGTTTTGTTTTTGGGAGCTTTCAGTTTGCTATGGGTTGTTAACGCGGTAGCCAAATGAAGCCAAGTGTCAGCTATTCACGTATAGGCGAGCTGGTTCTGATGTCTTAAATTTGTTTGTTGTTTTCAGACATTTTTTCCAACGCAGGGAAAACTACATAAGCTTTCATGTACCCATAAATGAGCTAACTGGCATACTAGCCCCTTTGCGTGCCGTGGTCTCTTGTATTTAGGCAACGTTACGTCACGTCGCTGCAAACCTGTCAGTGTAATGTTTCCTTGCAAACTGGCAAGCGTGCTCACCTTAAAACAGAAACATAAACCTCGGCTGACTCATGAGGAACTGCTCTTACGTTCGGCATATACGCAGTATACTTCACAGCTCTTACCGGAGTAATGCCTCAACTTTTATATTTAGGTCGTCTCTTAAAGCTGCAATCTTTTTTTTTTTTTTTTTTTTTTTACTGAAATA
>OMLB01020863.1:11036-31648 GCA_900302555.1 Myripristis jacobus
GCGTTTATCTTTTTTTTTTTTTTTTTTTTTTTTTTACTGAAATATATCGTGGAGGGCAGTAGAGAGCTATGTAAACAAACTCAGAACTTCATTATTTTATTGCAGTAAAGAGCTAACTTAATTTTACCAACATACTAGGCCGAATTTACCAGTGCCTAATATGCCTTTTAAACAACCATATTCTTGCATCTCTGACCATAGGCAATGTGGTTTAAAAAGCTTCTTATGATGATGGCTGCATTTTAGGACATGATGCTATGCACTGTAAAATTCAGTGCAGTAACAAGGTTAGAGATATACTTGCAGAATGTCTTGATGAATTGCTTAATTACCCAGCCTTCTCTCCGTAAAGGAAAATGCATTGTAAAACACTTAAACATTGTTAAAAAACAGTTCTTGATGATGCACTTTGCTTTTCTGCATCCATTTTGTTGTTCAGTGGCATATTTTTCTCATTTGTTTGGATAAGTGGCTAAACATAGATGTTGCAACATCATGCCAAGTTTCCTCCAGCTCGGCTATTGTTCTTTGCACCTGCACATAAAACCCACAGCTGAAAGGCTCAGCTACATTAAGTCGCATTGGATGCTGGTGGAAGTCATATTTTACAAATGTAGGAAACAAACTGAAGTACAAACGGACAAGGCAGCTTGAGGGAAAGTGGGTGCAGTACCTGCAGGGAAGCATTGAACATCATAGGATGGTGATACATTACGGTGTAGGAGTGTCATTTAATGTTTTGAAGATATCCATCATTTAGCTTACTTACTAATTTCTACTCTCATCAATGGATTAGGGGTCACTGTTTTCCCACCTCTGCTATATCTGTCATTATGGATGTAGGTTTAACTCTGTTGTGTTTCCCTGTGTTCTCCCTGCACAGTTGGTTGAGGAGCACACCGGGCAATGGCAGGTTCCTCTCCCCCAGCTGAAGGTGCTGCGGACAGCCCTCTGCAGTTTCACCAAAGCCACTGCTGCCTTCCCTGATGACTGCCAGCACATCCGCTATGCCCTCAGCAGCCTGGCCTTGTAAGCAGTTTGTTAAATGGAAAGCAAATTGTTTTTTGATAAGTAGTCATTCTTATTTTTACCTGTAACTATATTGCATACTGCTATCAAATCAAAAGCATTCGCTGGAAGTCTGCATATAAACTATAAGCCATCGAACGGCAGCCAATGTTGATGCCACTGGTAACATAATTGTATGCATGTATAGCATGATTTGCCGCTGTAGGAGACTCCAATTTCTGGAAGTGTTAGTGCCATGCTCTACCCACTGAGCTATAGGGCCATAAACCGGATTTGCCTTGTTCCCACCTGCTATTAACATCCATCCTGAGAAATCCAAATACAAGCTGACACCTCTAAGTACAGGTGTGAACAACAGCAGTGTGTCCTCAGTGTGCCCTGTGTGATTGGATCTCAGGATGCATTTTGAGGTGGCTTGGGATGCTTGTGTCCGCATTGCATTAAAGGTGCAAACAGACGTGTCCCAGGATGCACAGTAGGGCCACCTACTAACCTGACGTCCTCTGTCTTGTCCACCCTAACACCCCTGACACTGGCCAGACCGTCACTTTTCCAACAGAGAAAATATCTTGCCTGACTCTGCTCAGCACAGCTGCACTGTCAGATTGGTTGGTTAAATGGAAACTGAAATGCAGGTTATCTATAAAGCAACTGGTTAATGAATAAAAAACTCCTTTTAATAAGACACGAGCTTCCCTAGAAATTTTGGGGGTCTCTAAAATATGTAGTGACATTATGCAGGGTTTTTTGTTATATATAAAATTTGAAAACGGCAGCCTTTCTCAAATTTTGTGCCAGGACACAATTAAACACACTGATCACAAGTGGGCAGGCGACACGCATTTGGAGACATATGTTAATGCCAGGTGTGCACAGACAGACTGGCAGCTGTCTACTTGTGTCTGGAACACCAATAAATGCATTTTAATACTAGGTGGGAACAGAGCCATTGTGACTGCATTCTTGTTGACATGGAGAAGTTTGTTTTTGCCCATCGGCAATCAGCTACATGCCTAATGTTCTATATTCTGCATATTGGTACTCAAATATGTAGATTTTTCTTAACTCAGCCCCTGGACAGTCGCATAACAGGACTACTGGTCTTGGAGCAGATGGAGTTTACATAGTGAGAAGGAAAATCATTACTTAAGCAATACAGTACAAGATTGGCACAATAGTGGTGCTTATTGGCTGCAAGTGGCCATTTCTTGTAAGTCAGCTTTCAATACATTTTCACTGCACCTCCTTTGTCTGGTGCATTGGTGATATAAGCTGGCCACCTGCAGCAAGAGAAGCCAAAATCAGCACAGGTCTGTATCACAGACTGAAGGACACAGTATTACTTACTCTGAGAACCTAATTTAACATGTGGGCAAGGAGTGTCGAGAGAGTGATGTTCTCCAAGCTGCCAGCTGCAAAAAGTAACACAACCACCGGGATAACAATTTATTAACTATGAGGCTGTAGTGTATATTCACATTACTAATTGGGAAAAGGCAAACATGCACCTTACTGTACATGCTCAGCAAAAAATGAGCCATCTCCCAGTTGGTTGAAATTTTGCTGCTGCTCATTATTTGCCTCCACAAAGTCAGTGCAGTCCCAGTTACAACTCTTCTTTTGCTGTTGTGTTTATTGTTCCCTTTTTTGCATTCAGCCATCTTGCAAAGTGAATGCTTATTGTGAACAGAATCATAACTCATGTCAAGGTATTTAGTCTTATGACACATGTCTGACTGGCGACAAGACTGAGAAGACTGGTCACACCAGACCAGCTGAGCCTCTAGCAACAAATCTGCTTGCGGTATTGATTTGCTAGTGGGTGCAATTTGTTCTGTACAAGCTCTGCAACTTAATGACAATGTATTATCTTGGTTTAATTGATCAAAGTCATTAATTCTGCTGCTATCAAGTTGTGATAATACTGTTTTCAGCTGTTTTGACAGCTTTTACAACAGCTGACAGACTAGTGTGTTTCCTCTTGTCCTGTAGGAGCTTCTTTGAACTGATGCTCTTCTTCAGCAGAGAGGAGTTTTGGGAGGATCCTTTGAAAGACATCCTTGATTCCTTTCAGGTGAGAAAAAATGGACCTTCTGTATTAGTGCCCAGTTTTGTCACTGACAAGATTAGGAGGAAAGAAAATATGGATTCAGTCACACTCTTCTGCTTTTTGACCAATATCTGTGCTGCAGTTGTATGATTTTTACCTCATACATTCTGCCCTGTACAATTCTGCAGAAAGCGTAGACCAGCCTTGAGATACAACATACACACACTTGGCAGAAACCCCCATAACACAGTCAGTATCTTCCCATTGTGACACGTTGTGATCAATGAACAACTGCTGCCAACTTTTCTTTCACTACTTTCTCCATTATATGTCCAGCTGTTCTTTTTGTGTTGGACTGTCAGCTGCCTACATACTGTGAAATTCTTGGTATGATTGGTTGCTTCACAGAAAAGTGGTGCATTCCTCTGAGAAATTGAACCTTTCTCAATTTGGGCAAGTGTTATGCTCTGACTATAAATGGCTCAGTGTTATTTGTATCTTTTCTGAAACATTCACTTTCCATCAGCCTTGTAGCTGACCTATTGACTTGGCTGTAAAAGAGGTAGCGGCATTTTGGGGAAAAAAAAAGCAGAATAGTGTGCACACTGGTTCACTTGTCAGGTTTCTTAATTGACGAGAATGAGTAGAGAGGATTAGAATGGATAAATCTCTTACCACCCTCTGTAGGAGTGCCACTCTCGGCTGCTGAGGCACAAAAACGTCTACCTTCAGCAGGTGAAGCATGTCATTAAAGCAGGAGGCCCATGGGAGAATCCAGTGCTGCAGGGCATCTTAAGAGAGGCGGCCCTGCCACCAGTAGAGGGTAGGCTCTTGAACTGAACAGCAGATGTACACACAGCCAAGCAGCAACAAATAAAACCAAATCACACAATTATGTTTCAATTATTTTGTCATTTCTGCAACTGCACTGTCAAAATACTGTACGTTTGACATTAAAATGTAAATCACGTGATAGTACTTGGTGAGAACTCTGCAGTATTAACAAAAGCCTGTGACTAAAACATTAAAGCAATTTTGAACTTTGGTAAAGTGTCGGGTTGTATAGTTACCTTGGTGTGATATGAGTCAACATTGTGGTGAAATATTCTCCTTAGTTGCTCTGTGTTCCTCTGGGTAGCTAGTCCACAATACTGGATTTCTATCTCTCTATTCACTTCCATAGTGCAGCAAAACAACAAACAAAATAACCCTTTTAGAGCATAAACAAATGCAAACACAGGAGATTATGCCAAAAACAACATGTTTCAGGAGGAAATTACATGTATCTTTGCTTGTTATTTTCCTGTTTGAACTGGAAAGTAGAGCCGGCAGGTAGCATCTGGAAGTACCTTCTGTACAGTAAATCTACAAATAGCCTAAGAAATGTTCTTATAGTACTTTGACAAATAACTGTACACAAACCAAAATGGGTACTGAGACTTGTTTTTTTTTTTATATTGGCATAATCTTAATCATTCACATCGCTTTATGAGCTAAAAGTGTTATTTTGGGAGCTGTTTTGACACTCTATGGAAGTGAATGGAGGTATAGAAATATTTCACCACCATGTGGACTCATATAACACCCAGGGAACTATAAAATCCAACACTCTACTAAAGTTCAATTTTGCTTTAAAGACAATTTCTAATGTCACAGTAAACACACTACATCTATTACGCCAAGTCTTTTCTAACATGAAGATGCTTTGCCATCCTCTAGTATGTTTTCTTCTCAGATGCTACATGCTTGTACAGCACACTGATCATTTTACTGTGGATGTTATAACATTATAGTGCTGTCACTTTAAATTAAAAAGAAGAATTTTTCAATATCCTGTATTCAGCATAAGGTCAATATCAATCTAACTCTAACTAGTTCACAGTGTTGATGATGTTGAATAATCTTTTCAGCCCTAGTATGCACTTCGCAAATTTATTCTCTTTTGTCAATCACCTTTTCGTACTCGCCGCCGTCCCTACAGTTGAGGAGTACCTGAGCACAGAGGCGCCGGAGTTCTTGGAGCTGCGGGTTCGCTATCTGCAGGCCTGTGAACGTGTCCCAGAAGCCATGGCCCTGGCTAAAAGCTGCCTTGAAAACCGTGAGGCTGGAAAACATCTTTACTTCCATCAGGCCTACCTCACCTGCCTCTACAAAGCCTCGCTACATGAACACCTGCACAAGGAGGTAGGGGAGAATGAAGTGAACAGCATAGAGAAAAGGAGGGGAGTGAGAAATTGATGTGGCTGTGTACATGAATGTGTTCGTTCCCTCAAATGACAGAGAGTGATTAAAAGCACGATGTGGGCAGCCAGTATTTGTTAAACTAAGTGTCAGAAAAGTAGTGTGTTTTATCCCTAATTAATAGTTGCAGTTGACAGATGACATACTGTTCCAAATGTTGTTTACAAGTCTCCAAAAGGTGGAACTACAGCTGCTTCATCATCCACTTTCAGCAAGAGATTCCCTTCCAACTGAAAAATGTGCATTTACTCTCTTTACTAATCTTGTCTACATTTTTCCCATGGATAAGAATGGCGGAGAGGAAATATTGGTTGTCAAATTGTATACACTTTTAGAAGGATAGTGTAATTTGCCTCTGTCAATATTTTGGACATTATGAAACAGCCAACTGAATAGAAACTTAAGTTACACAGCATCCCCGTTTATTCATTGTAATGCGATGCGATTTATTTTCTGTAACCTGTGTGTGCTTGTTTGTATCTTCTTCCTCAGATGGCAGAGATAGATGGCCGTGATGCAGTGGAAATCATCTGCAACACAGAGAGTGTTGAGAAAGATGAGCTCCTCCTGTCGCTGTGTAAAGCCTTTCTCACCCAGCAGCTGCACAATGGAGACATGTACTACATCTGGTTAGTATGAACCGTACCTTCAGGCATGTACATCGTTGTAATACTGCATAACTAATCTCCTGGATTTGATGATACTTGAGGATATAGACGTTCACTTGCACTTTTCATTTACATCTGAATCATCACAGTTTTATTTTGATAAATATGCAACAGAAATAAGTGTCCCTTATTTATTATCCCCTTCTCTCCTTTAGGGATCTAGTATTTATCTGGAGCAGGCTGCACCTTAGGGCCCACCCCTCCAAACAAGCCTTCCTGGCTGAATGCCGACAGTTGGCCTCCTCTGCCACCAACGTCAGAGCCATCTTCCCCTTCATCAAAGTGATCACTGCAGAGGTTTGTCCGACGTGACATGGGTTTTTGTTGTTTTCACTTGTAGGACTCACTTCTATTGATATTATATGCAATATATTTGATTGAAATTTGCAGTGACTTAATACAAGTTAGACAGTGTATTATTCTAGTAGTAATGACTTGTGATTTGAATGGATAAAGGGACGAATTTGAAAAACAAAAACGATTTCAGCATTTCCATTTCATTCCTCCTATCAGGTAAATTAAATACAACAAGTGTAGATGTCTGTGGGCTGTGGTGTCCTGAAATAACTCGCCATAAAGTTACTGGTGCCAGTCACGTAAATGTAAATTTGTTGAATTACCACAGTTACTTTTATTGACTTACTTTTTTGATTTGATGTTTCTTAATCAGAAATCCATCCAAACAGCTGCTTTGAGATTTAGTGTTGCTGGTTTCACAGGGCCAGAAATTATTATTGACTGAGACTCTGTACTAGGTCTGCCACAAACAGTTATTATTTATTTTTTATTTTTTAAATTGATTAATGTAACGATTTTTTTTGAGTAGTCAACTAATCTAATGACTAATATATCGAGTCTATAGATTTTTTATTTGACTAATAAAACTATTAATTTACCCAAAATAAATGATCAAAAATGTTCTCATTATTATTTCAGTATTTTATTCAATCATCTTTTCTTAAAAAACAAACAAATGTATTATAATAATAATGATAATAAGAAACCCTTTTTGTCAGATGCCTGATCAGAAAAAGGATTGCTGTAACACAGATTAATTTAATCACTGTGTGTCAAAGCAACCCTTTACCTGAACAGGAGAATCAATGTTTTTAATTGACTTAAAAATCAAAATGGTTATGACATGGATTTATTTAATCACTGGAGTAATACACAGTTAAGATAATCACTGGCAAATGTATTTTTGCATCAGTATGGGGCAAAGGAGATAGTTGAAAAGATTTACTGTAACTATAACAACTGGCACAGACTGTAACAACAGTCAACAACAGTTTAGACATTTTCACTCGTACTTGGCCATTAATAGTAAACAGAAACATTTCATTACCATAACAGCAGCAGTACAGAAACTACTTTTAACATGGGGGCGATGAAGAAACGTTTAGAAAAAGAAATTTTAGTGAACAGAAACATGTCCTGCTTGTTGATAATCCTGATTTATCATGCTTGAGTGGGGAGAAAAAATTAACAGGACACTGTTATCTTGCTGCCGACTTGACAAAGCGCTCTTGGATGCTTTAGCTTCAAGTGTTTGTGCATAGCAGTTGTACTACTGTGCTAAGCCAATTAACAGAGCTTACAGACCACCATACTGTTGGGTCACTGTCTCCCACACTTAATATGATTGTGGACAAGGTGTTTTACCTGCAGCTTGTTGTCCAGGGAATACATGATTTGGTTGGATGCAGCCATCATTTTGATGCATTTGCACACATAATGCAAAACCAGTAATCAATAATGATCACATCTGTTAGTTTACAACAGACCTACTCTGCCCTTCTCAGAGAAACGTAGTCTTATAAAAATGAATATGGAAACGCTTGCCTCTCTAGCTCAACATTTTACCATATTTAATCACTGATATGTAATGTATGTGTTGTTTGTGCAGCTGGGTGGTGAAGGAGTCCAGTTCTGTGTGGAGCTTTGTGCCAGGGCTTTGCAGCTGTGTGACCTGCAGGCCGATCCTGTAGCACGCTCCTTGGTGTGTAAGACCATCGCCTTCCTGTTGCCACACGACCTGGAGATTTGTCGCGCTTGTGCCCTGTTGGTCTTCTGCCAGGAACGCAGCCTAGAGGCCTACCGAACTGTCTGCCTGCTTTACATGCATCCCGACCAGGAGCCACATCCCCACAACAACCCTGTCCGAACCAACGTCCGCTTCCAGATTCTACAGGTTGGAGAGGAATGAACATTATAGGATACTTTGCTTGCAGCATTTCTATAATGGGGAATGTGGGTTTGAAGTCAGGAATGACCCCAAACAAAAACTATTTTACTTTTCTAAATGAAGAGCACTGCTCCACTCCACTTTTCTTTACACTTCTCTTCTTAACTTGATATTCACTGATCCCTGCATGGTGGTTGTTTTCTCACTTGACTCCCTCCAATAGAACAACACCCCTGGAGCTAATAGGGATTCAGTGCTTGATTCAGTGTTTTTCTCAAGGACACTCCGGCAGGAAGGATTCCTATTAATATGGAGATGATTTGTGAATTTTTTTTTTTTTTTGTGAAAGTTTTAGTATTGATGTGATTTTCGCCTGACATGTTGTTTTTCCTCATTGTTTGCAGGTATTGAAGGAGCGCCTGTGTTTTGACCCTGAGTTTTGGAACCTCCTGACTCTAAGGACCCGCTGCTTGGAATTGATCAGTGACAAGGCCATGAAGGCTGCTGTGCTTAGTGAGATGAAAGAGGAAGAGGAGAAAGAATACTCTGAAGAGCTGATACCAAATAATTACACAAATGACCTATGCACTCAAAGCTCAAACTCATGGCATTGCACTGAGCCTGCATCTGAGGTCCAGGGGCATCCTGAAAAGCAGGCTGCAGAGGGTGAGTCAGCAAAGGGGGCTGCTCCATCAAGTGATATCCCACTGAAGAGGAGGAAATGGAGAAAGAGGCGACGAAGGAGAGAGCAACCTTTGTCTGATGATGAGGCAGACTTTGGTGATGATCCAGAGATAAAATACAACCTCAAATCTGCTCGTGCAAATAGCAAAACGATATACTCTTTAAGACAAACCCGTACTGATCCGGAAAATTCTGCTCCTGTCAAGCTCCCTCCAAACCGTCAGAGGGAATACTTGTCTAGATGTGTGAAGAACCAAATTTTGAAGAGGAAGGGTCGGAAGAAAAGATGGTTGCAAGGTCTTCCTAGGCTGGAGCAGGTACAGGCAGCTAAAGAGGCAAAGATTAAAGTTAAGGGGAAGAAACGTGGACGGAAGCCCTTACCAAAACTGGAGGTGTCTTACCCTGACAATGAAGTGTCTTTCAACGAGGAGGAATGGTGTCTTGAGGGGGAAATAGATAAAGAAGAGAAAGAACAGAATGAGCTTAACAAGGAAAATGAAGATGAACCGTGTGGACTGGAAGAGATTCACTTTGAGCAGAGGAATAAACTTGAGAGGGAAAATGGACTAAAGGGCCGTGCTCACATGGTCCATAATAGCAGTCTCGGTGAACATACCCAAGACGAGCCTCTAACAGAATTAGGTTTTGAGCAAGTTTCTGAGCTTTGTGAAGATCTTCCAAGTGAACCTCAGCCTGTTGTCCCTGCTGCTGAAGCTGATCCACAGTTTGATGGTCCTGCCTTGGAGTTAGTAGACTGTCCAACAGAACTGTTTCACAGCTACTCTCTTAAATCTAAAGAGCTTGTTTCTGAGAAACCACAGTCCCCAGAATGCTCAGTACCGGATAAACTGAATGGTGACACAGAGCAGGAGCTCAAACCATTACTGGAAACATCAGAGGAGTCGAATACTTTGGTTAGTTGTTTGTTTGTCTATAATTACAGTCACCAAAATTTAAAAAAATATTGGGCAGTGTTACCTGTCATTGTAAGTTCAGAAGAACTAAGCTTTATTACTTTGACTTGGACATACACTAAGTGTTTTTTGTCGTACACAAATAAAAAATTACTCGCTGAAAATCTGTCGCACACCATAGCAGAATTCTATGCACATAAATCTTGTCACAACTGAAAAGCAGATAGAAATAACTTGTACATATTATCCCAACAAAGTTAAACACTTATTGTTCAGAAATTCTACTCTCCACCTGGAGAGTAGATCCCCACCACCCCCAATAACAATATTTTACTGTGAAATTAGTTGTAAGAAAACATTCATATGCAGCGTTTTGCAGAGTTTGATATATCTTTATGTAGTTGATGTTAGTTGATGTGGCATCTTATGTTTGTGTGTAGACACATTCTTGTCAGTAAAAGTCAAGAACAATATACGATAGAAACGTCATTTACACTACATCCTCTTTATAAATCAGATGATCTAATTAAATTTTGCTTGCTACAATGAACTTGCATATTAATGAGGAAAAAGGAAAAGCGTTTGGCAGCTCAAGCATCTCTTCTTTGCCGTTGTATATTTTGATGACATTTTCTTTTTACCACCCTTAGTAATCACTGATGTTTACTTTTACCTAGGTAAAAGGCAAGGCAACATGGAGGGAACGAATGCTCCGTACTCAGCGATATGCCCACCTGATGTACCACTGCAACCTCTGCTGCAAGGACTTTAAAGGCTTGAATGTTATGAGGCATGCTCTTGCCCATCTAAAGTCAAAGAGACTAAGATGCATACTTTGTGGAAAACGATTCAAACAGCTTCCTTTTGCCAAAAAACATGTTCTGGAGCATATTGATGAAATGTGCAAGAATAATCCCAGCAGTAAAGAGCCATGCACTAAGGCGACTCAAACAGTTAATGGATTGGAGAAGGTTGTTAAAAATGAGAACCAGGATCAGGATGAAAATCAGCCATCCACCCTCAGCTGTCAAGTTTCTGTTAAGGAAATGCCTGAACAGAAACCTGAAGCCAAAAATAAGTCGTCCACACTTGATAGGGAAGGCAGAATCATCAAAAACCTTCGCATCCTGATGAAAAAGGCCGCCGTCCTTCACAAAAAATACAAGAACACTGATTCTGATATACCCAAGCAGATGGACTTCAAAGATGAACAGGTAGTCATCAAAGATGACTTGGTGATCATCAAAGATCGATCTGTGTTGAAAGAGGAGGGAGGAGACGAGGGGAAGGAGAAACCAGCAGGAGAAAATGGATATGGTGTAGACATCACGTACCAACTGTGCCCCTCAGAGTCCTGCGATAGAGTATTCTTGAAAATCAGCTCCACACTGACAAAACATGCTATTAGATGTCACAGTGGTGAGGAGAAAGTTCTGGAGAAAACATTTGTTTGGAGCAAACACAAATGCATCTTCTGCTTCAGGTGAGATACATAATAGAAGCACTGAATTAGTTTGTTTTATCGTCTTCACAAAAATGGTTGTTAACCTGCTCTATTATGTGTAGGAGGCAATGATAGGAATACCCCAACCCAAAATACAATTTTTCTATGCGCTATTTTGTCATCATAGGCAGGGCTGCATGATTATGACAAAAATTCAGTTTTTAAGTAATTTGAGAGTCCTCATTAACAGTGGATGTCCTTGAACTGTAAATATAATGGAACTGAAAAACAAAGTGTAACCTCGTTGCCTGGTCAGATACCACTTTATGGTGGCCTTTTTAAGAGGCTTGGCCTAAATGAATTAGTTGTTTTCTTGGGGTGGAGATACGACCATACAATACATTTTGCATGGTGAGCTTTTTTACTCCATATCAGATTATTTGAAAACGAAGTGGTTCCCAACTACTGAAGTAGTTCCCTTCCCTCCCCTTACACATTTTCTTTCAGCCATGCTTCAGCTTTCAGAGAAGATACAAAAGCAAATGCAGTAAGGTTACAGTATATTTGACTAACCTGGTGTGCTGTAAAGTTTTTCTCCTGAAATGAAACAGCCAGATTGTGTCTCGGGAAAGGGTGCAGCGCACTCTACTGCCAGGGAGGTAAATAAGGAGCGCTTGATTTGAGATAGTACAGCAGAGAAAGTGAAAGCTACATCGCCAAATGGAATGCAGCACAAAAACAATTTTGTGTTGATTTTCCTTGCTGATCATGGGAAGCCAAAATTATATTTGAAAATAAAATTTGGTTCATCGTGCAGACCTAGGCCTAGTTGTCGGTGGCAAGTCTGAGAGTCCTGGGTTACACATCATTACTGTAAACATGGTGATTTACCAGTATACAGCCTTTTTTCTCCAGCTGTAGCATGTCCCACTCCCACATGAATGTTTGTTGTTGCATTTTGGCCCAACATCCTCTCAAACAGTCAAGAAAAGCTCAAACTTTAGGCTTCAAGGTTACATTGTGTATGAAGTAAAACCAGACACTAACTTTAAATAAGAATTATTAGTTTTGACACTTGACTGCATGGTTTTAGGACATAAAAGTAACATAATTAACTTACCAAATAAACCGAATTCCCCTATAATGTTTTGTAATCCTAGTTTATACAATTCCATGCAAAGAATGCAAGCCAAGTTTATGAAGAGTCGTCTTCTGCACTGACTGTACTTTCCCTTCACAGGCAGTTACAGTTCATCCAGCACTACAAGGACCACATGAAGCTCCATGAGTCCCCTCTCCGCTACTTCTGCTGCCACATGCAGTGTAATCAGCGCTTCTTGAACCACCAGGAACTGAAGGACCATGTCAAGACCCACCAGCCCCTCAGACCCCAGTGTCCCTACACAGACTGTGAGCAGCTATTCCCAGGCCTCCAGGCTCTCTATGACCACGAATGGCGACACTATATCCCAGCACCACAGAGAGAGGAGCTGGAGTTGGTAGCTGGCAGACAGAAGCAGCAGAATGCTGAGGCTCCCTGGAAGCAGAGAGTAAAGATCGAGGAGACTTGGCTGCAGAGTAAAAAGGGGCAAAAGGAGAGTCCTAAAGCCTATCATCAGGAGCCCTCTAATCTTGAGGATCTCAGGGAGATGGACAAAAGTGAAAATCAGGCTCAGGTAGCAATTGTCCTAGACAGCAGTCAGAATCTGGACAAATCACATACTTCTCCAGAGAAGACAGATATTTGTCAGCCTGTAGACACCAACCAAACCCTCATCAATGGATATGAGGATGGGAAGAGAGACCTATCAGAAAGAGAGGCCTACACTTCCCATACTGTTGCTGCTGTCCCATCTCCCAACAAGAGGCCTAAAAAGAAACTGATCCCTAGTGACCCCTTGAACGTTAAAGACCTCGAGGATGTGTCCACTTTGGCTGAGGGTGTCCAGCAGAAACTAGATGAACCTCACATCACAGAGCACAAGACTTTCAAACCGGAAGACCCCTCCTATGCGACTTTTGTCAAAGCTCCTTTCATCCGGCCACCACCCTCCACATACCTAGATGAATCGCTTCTCTCCATGCGCAAGAGGAGGGCTATTGAAGAGGCTCCTCCAAAGAAACCGGTTATCTGGAACAGTAAGAAGAAGAAGGAGCCTGATCCTGTAAAGGAGAAGCTGGTTGAGGCTGAGGCTGCTCAGGTGAAGACCAGGCATCGGTGCAACAAATGTCTTTCCTCCTTCAGCAGCTTAGAGGAGTTACAGAAGCATGAAGCCCTTAACACCTGCTCCACACTCTTTGGCTTTGATTCAGATGATGAAAGTGAGTATGCTGGATTTACACAGTGATTCATTCACTCAAGTTTACCAAGCCAATCATTGTCTAACCATTTTCATGGTCCTGTTGAGCCACTGTCTAAACATCTGTGTCTTTTCCATCTCTAGGTTAGTGGTGAGTGAAGAGGAGTTTGAACTTGGCCATAGTGGTCTGCTGGCGTGGCTTAGGGGAAGAAGATTTGTGATCGTAGTGAAGATGGAAACGTTTCTCCGGTAGAACACTGGAACTCTGTCTTAGCACTTATCTAATAATTAGATACCCATTTGCAAACATAAGCTAAGGGAAAACTGCCTGGAATTGGCACAGCATTGATTTGGAGAACTTTTTTTCTCTCAAATTAGATGAAAGCGTTTTTTTTTTTTTTTTTTTTTTTTTTTTCGAGCAATAACAATACAACAACTAAAAATTTAAAATTCATTTTGGAGCTGTTAAATGTAACCAGTGTGCAGTTCATGGTCGGAACATATTTGGATTTCAAAGGTGTAATTACACAGTACACTAGGGGGTAGGGTACAAGGGAGGTTAAATTAATTGAAGAGCCCTGCTGTATATTAATCAGCCATTTTCAGATAATTAATTATCAAAATTGTATCAATTAAATTTTTTTTAATTACCAGCCTAAAAGCAGTACAAACAGTGGCCCTGGGCACTTGGAGTTTGGTGAAACTAACTGACCCTCAATAACCTCATAAAATAAAAAACATTAACTCCATGCTTAAGTTACAGCCCCTCCTGCAGAGTCCACTTCTCAGTTAAAAATCCCCCCTTAATTGTGTGCTTCTCTTGATTTGCAACTCTTCCTTCAATTAGTGTAAATTCAATAAGGGAGATCAATGAAGGATAATAGCTTTTGCTAGGGGTGTAATAAATTTGTACCGAAACCGTAAATTCACAGTTCTGCAGTCCTCTTTTCAGTGAATTGTACATTCACAATGAACTGCTTTTAATTCCCCATCATGTGGTCTTGCAAAATTACTGTGAGCACACCTGTGTTGTAGAACATTCAACACTGATTATGATCAATACTATCACCAGGCCTAATACCCGAGTTTTAACCTGTGTTGAACAGCCTTGACGAAACGCTGGCACTCAGTTAATTAAATTCTTGGATGTAAGCCTTACCAACGAGCTGTTCCTGCTGGTTTGCTCTGGCTTCATTCACTTAAATTCTGTATGTTGTTTGATTGGTTCGCATGTTTGAATTTCCATTCCACCTGCTGCACCTATGATAGTTTTTCATTTTTTTGTTAGTGATATTCAACCAGTGCCCCCTCATCTGAGGTTGACAAGATCAAAAGAGCCTTTCCAGACTCTAGAGCTAGTCTCTAGAGTGTTTTTAGCCAGCCTGTGTTTAAATTAAAATGAAATTCTGAGTCTGTTTTGTTTTTACAAGCTAAAACCTTGGTGCAAACTGTATTGGGTTTTTAAAAACCATCACACCCCTAGCTTTAGCTGGATTTACATTATCAGTGTTCTTAATGAAAAGAGTGTTCCTAATACGTTATATAATAGGTGTGATAATTGCACACTCAGTTGCTTGTACTCAGCCCCAAAATGACTTAAAATCATAGCATTCACACTACACCACATAATAAGAGACAGTATTTTCTTGAGTAGCATCAGTATAGACCCATGCTGTACACAGAGCCAAGTTACTGGTAAGTTAGGGAGAAGACATTGCAAAGCTATGGACAGGATTAGACTCATCCACATATTGCAGTTTGAAAACAAATCATCTTGGCAGCTACACTTCAGTAGTAAAAAAAAAGAAAAGAAAAAAAAAACGTAGGTAAACATTTCACACACTCTCCATGGCAAATCAGAAGCCTAGAAAACACATTAATTCATTTTCTTTACCCACTATTCAGGGTCACTGTGGACTGGAGCCTATCCCAGCATGCTTTGGCCTGAAGGTATGGAGACATCCTAGACAGGTTGCCAGTCAGTTTTCTGTAAACAGTATATTGATACTGGAAATTTGGACTTCCCAAATTGCAGGTGTTGTGCTGCTTCATCTGTCAACGAGCTAACTTAACACACCCACTACAGTCACTGTTGAGATTTGCTACATTACACTTATTTTGACATATTTTTTATTATACACTATCAGACCAACAAAATCATCCAGACCTACTTGATGCACTATGACAAAATGAAATACTCTAAAAAGGGAGCTAAAGCGTTTTAGTGATCACTGACAAGGACACAAAAAGCAGACAAATCCTCATATAGCCTGGTTATTATGACTTTGGGTTCGTTGGGGTGGAGAGGGATTTCATACACAGAGTATCTCCTTCACAAATCTGTTAAATCCCTCTACCCTAATGGCTTCTTCAGATCTCCTCAACAGGTTTGTCAAAATAATAAGTCCTGATTTTACTGGTTGCTAGTTTTGGTCCCTTGGTGCATGTTAGTCACTATGTTTTATAGTTCTCGTTCAGTTTGACCAGCTGACAACTCCTGTGGGCCACTCTGTCATGGGTCTCATGCTGAAGCTAAAACAGAAAGCTCTGTGTTGGGCCACGTTGATTAGATTGGAGATGCAGTCATGATTTTCAGGCACTGCTGTGTCCACAGTAGTGCTATGTATTACTTGGACCCTTTTTTCCTCCAAAAACTTGTAATCAGGACTTAAATTTTAGTTTTGTAATCCCTTTTTTGCAATCCAGAATTAAGTCCAGATACCACAAAAAAGTAAGATAACAGCATCCAGACTTGCAGTCTTTAAGAAAACCTCATTCTTCCCATCTGTTCGGCAAATGTGTTGTTGTCAAGCCAAAAAACATGGGAGAAGAAGCTGAAAAAGTGTTAGAGACACATGCGGCTGAAATCATGAAACATTCTTAAGAAAACATTTCTTCTTAAATCCTGTATTTTATCTTAACTTTGAACTTAGGAACAATTTTAAGAATAGGAAAAAAAAAACTATCTCAAAAATTTGCATCACTTTTATTTAAATATATATTTGAGAAGACATCCAGTGCTTGAAACAAAATATAAATTTCATCCTAAAAATCTTACAGACGGACGTCTTAATCATCACATGTAGCAGGGCCTGTGCTGACTGCTCTCTGGTGGATCTTTTTGTTTAACGTTACCGCTCTGTGGCCCTTTCTTTTGCCAAATCCCACCTAAGTGGGTGAGGGCCTAGAAACTTGTAAATGTCACTTACTGACTTACTGACCTTTCCTGAACTAACCAACTGGAGTCTCCTCGTGGTGACAATGCCTTTGGCCACTGTTTCTTTACACAGGCTTTGCACCGTTTGTAAAACCATCTTAGTGCCTTAACAAAAACAATGTAACAGACTTTTATGTATCTATTAACTACACTGTTAAAAATGTATACTTTCTACTTTCCGCTCTTTTTAATATTTAATAAAATCGTCTACTAAGAAAGAGCAGATGGTTGCTGCACGCTGTAGTGCTGTATTGCATTTCAAGAACTATCAAACAGATGTTGATTCCAGTGTTTGATTTCAGATCAGATGGATATTATTAGTGTAATGTCCCATTTTGACTGGCATACGTATCAGAGTTATAGTTAAGGAAGTTACCTTTGATGTGTCATCGCAAACAAGACTTTTACTGACCTCGCCCTCATCCAGCAGAAGACACTTTACCGGATTATGTCTTGTGTTGTGTCTGAGTTTAACAGGCCTTTCCAGGCCTGGAAAGGCCTGTTGTTTCAAACCAAACATGAAGCTTTGTGGACCCGCACGAATACAATCATGAATCTTTCACTCAAGTTGAAAAATTTTAAACTGACGCAAACATGCCAGTGACACAAATTCACAGAAATTTGTGTCATTTGTGTCACCCGCTTCAAGTTTGCGTACGTGCATTGACTTTGTATGTAATTGCGCCTCGATTTAAAAACGTGCTTTGTGTTTACTGTGAACACACCTTATGAAGTCTGTCCTTCTCTAGCTGTTGAGGGCCTTTCTCCTTCATTCTGTTAGATCAGACAGTGGTAATTCTGTCATATTTCCTCAGTCAGCAGAATGCACAGATTGGCATATTTGGACAAAACTGCTAAAACTAACTAGTTAAAACTTGCTTCATAGAACTCGAGTAGTTTGACCTTTCAACCAATATGTAAGTCTTTACCTGTTTCATGTGTCAGTGTAAGCCAGTAAAAGTGATTTTTTTTTTCTCTTTGTAAAATGTTTTTGTTTATAAAAGTGTCACTAGCGTTCTACCACTAGGGAGCACCATAAGTGCAGATAAAGAAGAAATGCACCAAAAAATTATATTAAAAAAAGATTTATTTCTGGATTGCAATTAAAAACACCTTAAACAGATTCTTAAAGTAGTTCTTAATTTTTTTCTTAAGAAAATTTTGGTGAATCGAGCCCCAGGTGCTAACAACGCAGCACGGCCCATATGCTGACCCCTTAACAGGCCAGCAGAGCATCACTGGAAAAGGCTTCAGTGTGGGACCTGTAAGACAGCGTGTCTCCTGCAGAGTGGCCGGTACAGACAGTATTACACATCACAAGTTGTGTTCTCTTCCCATGGGGAAATATTGTCAGGCAGCACAAAATGCAAACCATATCATGTATGAGTAGCAATGGTGAGGCCAGTGTTTATTTTTACTGTACAAGTGGCAGAGGATGTGAAAGCCTATAGAATTTAAATGAGTTCAGGTTGCCTAGCAACAAAATGGTGTGGTTTGTGATGGCCAACTCATGTTTCCCAAAACAACAAAACAAGGGAAAGAAAAAAAAAAACAGCATGGACTTGTGTTACAGAAAGCATGGGTCTAAATAATTTGTAATATTTACCCAGGAATGAAAAGTCACGTTTTTAGAGTGTTAAATGATGCAAACACCAGCACAGTGTGTGTTGCCTGGCACTAACAGCTGGATGTGCTTAATGTGTTAACTGTAGTCTTCCAAATGCATCATGCCCAACACTGACAGGCAGATTTTACAAATGGTTGAGTGGATGTGTAAAACCAGGACTGGATATGTGACGACTGTCCTCTTTTACATTTCTCTGCTTTCTGTCAGAAATCATTGAACACGTTGCACTCATCCACCAAAGCCTCGGTGCTGGTGGGGAGGCATGTGTCGCATTATTTCTGTGGGATGGTTTTAAAGGTAGGCAATATGAGATTCTTGCCCAGTGTTGTGGAGCCTAAATGCTCAGTTAATCACATTGTCATCGTGTTTTAACCATGGTATAGCCACCTGAATCAATTACTCATAAAAGCTATGACCAAAATGTCTGCACCCATCTAACTCTCCATCTCCACCCTCTGGCAATACTCTGCTGTACAGTTCATGGACTAGTCAGATACTTCAGTTATGCCAAGACTCAGTCACAAAGTGTTCGACTATTTCTCTGAAATGTAAATGAAGAAAAACACTGTAACTGATAATAAAATATTTCAAATGTACTCCTATGATTTACTTCTGTTGCATTGATTTTCAAAGGTCTTTCAATTTTGCTCAATTTGTAATAGGAACAGGTCTTTCCCTTCTTGGAATATTTGACATTAGTCATGTATGCATTTATGTTATGTACATACATTTGAGATGATTAATCTGTTTAAAACAAGCTCTTTTTGATGTAATGTTTTTATGGAACTGTGCACTTAAACACATGATTATTTATATGTATAAATGTTAATAGACTGGATTTGTAATTATATGATCCTACTATTTTTCTTAAAGAAAAAGTCATTAATTTTGTTTCAATAAACAATCTAAGTCAAGCCACGTGTGCTGTCCTGTGTAGTAGTCATGTACTTGAATTTGCTTTGCACTAGTAATGTCATTTGCACGCCATGCACTTGTATCATTGGTAAAGAAACAGAAAATGTGCAGTTTGACTTTGCAGGTTTTTGCACTGTTCCTTGATCAGTCACATGCAGGGAGACAATACAACGTCAGGTGCTCAACAGACAGATCACAATATATACTTTATTTTAGTTAGTCATTGCATATTTTTCATTCACAAAAGTATTGCTGCATTATCAGATCCAGGAATTAGGCAAATATATAAGTCAGAAGTGATCATCTTAACAAATTCTGCACCACGCATTTTCCTGACACACAAAGAGATGAGGTAATTTTGTGGAAGTACCGGGATTGTTGTAAGAAATGAAACCTTTTTATTGTTGACGTACTGGGCTACAGGATCTCATCAGGACAAAACCATGGGAATGTCAGTGTCCGGCTGAAAGCTTGAAAAATCTTCAATCCAGGAAATGGATTCTCTTGAGTATTGCAGGGCATGATGGTAACTTCAGAGCATGTTGTTAAATTTACTGGTTGATCAATTCCAATCTATCTCAAGCTTTCTTGGAAAACTGGAGCTGAACTGACTGCTTCTTAATGCTCGCCTTGTACAAAACCCTACAAGGAGGTAAACACTCAGTTCTTACAGCATACACCTGTACTGATACAGTTAGGTCCATGAGTATTTGGACAGTGACAACATTTATAATTTTGTCCTTGAACACCAGCACAGTGGATTTGAAAATGGGGTGAGAATGTATAAAACTGGCTGTAATTCCTAAACGTTAAATGCCATATTTTTGATCATCCCCTTAAATTTAAGCTGAAAGTCTGCACTTCAATCACATCTTGATTACTCCATTTCAAATTCACTGTGGTGGTGAACAAGGGCAAAATTATGAATATTGTGTCACTGTCCAAATACTTATGGACCTGTACTGTAAAACAACTTGAGTCAAAAGTGAGATGGTCTTTGCAATTCATCAAGGTAGATTTGACAACTGAGGGGAATCTAAATGGGTCAGATTTTAACAATCCATTGCTCTAGTAATTGGGAAAAGTTAAAACACCTTGTTCATTATCCAACTATGGCTAAACCAGTCAAGATTAATCAACTATGTGTGAGTGTTTCTTTCAGGATCTATGGGACTGTGTTGCAGTGTCTTTAAATGTCCTGTACTCTTTGGTGACACAATATGGCTGGCTTTACCAAAAGCATGTCTGCACTGTTTTATTTCATGTTTAAAGAGATAGTTTGCCCATTTTATATTAAAAGTGTGATATTATTCCCCTCCCCCCAGCTGTTATGTAGGA
>OMLB01020864.1:5873-16216 GCA_900302555.1 Myripristis jacobus
TTTTGGAGGGGTCCATTTGTCCTTCCAGCTGCAAAATACAACGGCACTGTCGCTGTGTGTGTTGCCTCGGCCATCGCATGAGCTGGTGCAAACAGGTGGGATCACTTTCAGTTAAAGTGATTAAAAAAAAAAAGAGAGAACACAACAGACACGTCACAGGGCCGTGCACTGGTCCCCACCTTTTTGACAGCTGTAAATACCGTATGCAAAGGAAAAAAAAAATCCAAGTTCAACAATCAAATACTTTTTAAAGGTAAGCTGGTGTAGGTAGGAGACTGAACCAAGATCTTTCTCATAAATGAGCACCCTGAAGCATAGTTATGACAGCCACATCATGCTGAATCATGTGCAAACAAGGTCGGACATGAATAATGACTGTCAACAAAAAAAAAAAAAAAAAGCTGAGCTGCTATCTCTCCATGAGTAAAACTGAGTCAGAAACTGGTTGGTACATTTTGGCACTAGTTGAAAAACGTTCAGGTGACATGCGAACCCATCTGAGCTGTCATTCACAAATCATTTAGACCAAATTGCAAAATAATACTTAACTGATTAATCAATTTTAGAGGTAAAATCACGACTTTATAAGTGTAAGGTTCCATCTATGCTTTGAGATAACGGGCATTGAAGTTTTGACATCTCATATAGCAAAACAATGTATTTTTTCTTTTTTTTTCTTCTTTTTTTTCTTTTTTTTTTTTTTTAAATCAAACCTATGCTGAATGTAAAACTTGTTTGCACTATAGAGCACTACAAAATGCCGACTGTAATGAAGCTGGTTAAAGGGCTTACTTCATAAGATAGTATGAATATTTAATGTCATTGTTATACATGCTGCATTATTGTTTTTTTCCCCCCCACATCTCACTCATATAATATCAGCAGATCATTATTGGTGTTTGTTTTAACCCGTGTGGAACACCGGACTGGTGAAGTTTATCCAGATAACGTCCATCAAGCTGTCTAATCTTTGTGGTACTCCGTGTGCTCATTCTGCTTTCTTTAAACAGCAAACTCCACCAGTTCAGTACTCCAGTCAGGCTAAAACAGAAGCTATAATCATATATCCATTCCCTTTTGGCCTAGATCTGATTTTTTTAGCGTTGGAGAAGGACAGTCTGGCTCGGGGCCACTACCTGTGCAGGTATCTTACTCCATGAAACCAGATACAAACCTGGAACCTAAGAATGAGCATAGCTGGCGATGAATGGAAAGTTTTCAGAGTCAACTGCGTGAATTGTTATGGCTATTTACCAACACCCAACCCTGACATCGGACACCTTGAATGACTTTCCCAAATGCAACTTCATCCTGAAAACCCCTCTGTGCGACTGCAACCGAGTGAATGGCAAATGCTTACTAGGATGCTATTTCATGCCAGGGTTCCTACACGTAATATAGTACGACACAAAATGTAACACTCTGTCCAGATTTTTTTGGGGCTGGAACTGAAGATTTTGATGCGTGTTCAGCGTGCTTGCTGATGTCCGCTGGGTGCATTGACTTTGACTATCACATTTTCTAATGGAGCAATTTAGTCTACAGTTGAAGATTACTGCATTCCTAAACAGCAGCTATTACAATGTTGTAAAAAGGACAGTGGAGCTACAAAATAAAACCTGTCGACATGTTTTGGGAATAACCCTTGTTCAAAACTTTCAAAGAGCTCAAATTAATTTTCCATGCATCTCGTGACAGTTCGGACCCGTGTAGGAACCCTGTCCTGTGAGGTATCGAGGCGAGCTGGCTCTCTTACCGTCACGTGTGGGGATCTGAACACAGAGAGCTGCCCACATTCACAACACCAACATGGCGGCTTGGAAAGAGAACAAAAAACGCTAGTGCAGAAAAACCAGAACAGACAAAATATGTGGAAGGGTGTCAAGGTTAGATTCCTAAGCAAAATATGCAACAGTTTAGAGAGAATGGCTATGAGGAGCCGTAAAAGCTAAAAAAGGCACAAGTTTTTCCCTTCTCAGATAAATCCTGTGTAAACATTTTGGTGAGTGAATTCATATCTGTGTATACTTTGTGAGTATATTTGTGTGTGAGTGTGTGTGTGTGTGTGTGTGTGTGTGTGTCCTGCGCGTATGTTTTCACAAACGCATGTATGCATAAAATCAATGGAAAATATTCCTCTTGCTGTTTGCTTTTTTTTTTTTGTTTGTTTATACCTCCGTTGGCCGGGTATATAAATCCGATTCATCTCATTTCGGGAAAGATAACTGCTTCACAGCTGAAACGTGATTCATCCTCTGAAAAGTCTGCGGTTCCGCGGGGGGAAAAAATATCATCTGTGAGTGTTTCTAATTTTCAAGAATTACGTCTTTCCTTTTTTTTTTCCCTCCATCGGCAGGAGTCCTCTTGGAACCAGAACAAGTGAACACTCATTACATTTTTCTGTACGGTGGTGCTGGGACGGGCAGATGGAGGACAGTAGGCGTGATCTTGGCCAAGCTTGAGGAGGCTACTAATCCGGTGTCTTGGAGAGTGTATTGGGTGTCGAGGTGAGAAGAAAAGGTAGGTCTAGGTGCTGGCTTGTCAGTGAGGTCGGGTTGAGGCTCAGGCGTAAAGCATTGGAGGCAGGAGACTATATCCAAGGACGGAGCCATGGACGGAGGAGGGGGATGGGGGGAGGGGGGCTTGTCGCCACTGAGGAAGGCTGTGGCTAAATGGAAACTTATGCATCGCCCAACTTAGAAGAGTCACCCTGCCCTGGGACATTCAGAGCCAACATATCCCCTCTGGAGGCCAAATTCTGCTTGGCTGGCCATGAGGGAGGGCTACAGGTCGGTGGTGGGATAGTCTGTCTTAGATAGAGGCCAAAAGCTGGGGCCCAGGCTTATGATGAATGGGAGGCAGGTATTGTGCTCCTTGATGAGGTCAAACGGCTGCAGCCGGCAGATTTGGCAGGGGTGATTCCTACGAGGCAGGGCAGGGAAAATATCGAGGAATAAAATGAGACTGAGGGCCAGGTGGGAGGGCAGAAAGTTTGGGAGGAGGGCGCAAAGGCTTAGGGCTTAGGGCTCAGGGCGAAATCGTGGGGCCCCAGAGAGGTGCAAGGGCAGGGCAGAATTTAAGGCATTGTTTCACAGTTTAAGGCAGTCACTTCTGATGAAACAGCAGAGGCTTGACGCTCCCATCTTTGAATTTTGGTATCTGGTTGGTGATGATCTCCGCAAGCATCTCGGGGAATTCCACGCTGAGGGTTTTATTCACGAAGGTGTAGAAGCAGATCTGGAGTAGACCCTCCACCATCTAGAGGAGACATCCAGAGAGGCAGAAAGACAAGCAATCAGACCATCAAACACTACCAAACACTCTATTTCACAGTGCATTTTTAAAATTTCAAAAGGAGCACTAAGAAATTCCCTGCAATGTTTTTTTTTTTTTTTCTTCTTCTTTGCATTCCACCCATAAAAGTATTTGTGCAATTCAGTCTTAATGCAGGCCTCAGCACTTTGGTCAACCGCGCTAATTTGATAATGAAATTGACACTCGTCATTTCTGAGGTTCAAGAGATGTCGGAATCAGAGCTAAGTTTCTCCTAATGATGGAAACTTTCAGGATCAGTTCACGCACAGTGTCTTTTGTGCACACTAATTAATCATTTTATTGTAGTGGCGGGCATACGTTCCCACTAAGGCTGGGAAATTGTATTGTTATTACTGGTAATAGTTGTAGTAGCAGTGCTTATGCTGTATCTACATTGTGATATGAGACTAGGTATCACTTGGCTGTTGTAATATTGCAATACAGCATCATTGTCCTGGTTTTAAAAGGCTGACTGTCAGTAAAAAGATGCAATGGATGGAATTTTCTGTAGACCAGTTCCAGCTGTTCTAATATTTGCTTCTACCTGTGTGTTCATCATATCCACATTATTATCGATCAGTGTTTCTTTTGTGTGTAAAGCAGAAAGCAGACTCGTCTGTGCAATATCATCACAATATCAAAACTGGAGTATTCAGTCAAAGATATTGATTCTGTCCCCGTGTGTGTGTGTGCATCCTGACCACGCTGATACAGATTTATGAACTTTCTGGAACATCATGAGTGCACTGCTCATCATGTCAAGCAGTGATCGCTCAGCTTGTGTCCCTCCTCATCCATTGTGGGTCATCACCAACATCCTGGCTGACGGTTCCTGGGTAAAGTCTCAGTGCTTGAAAGCTACCTGGAGTTATATGACCTTTCACGTTGTCATTATTTTGACACCAGTAAACAAAACAATGCACGGAGAAACAGCTGTGAACTTGGGATGACTGGTGAGCATGCCAAACTACACTGAGCACCGCACTACTGCATGTGTATCGCTAAATGTCCGTCTACGGGGTTCCTGCGGTTGCTAGGTGACGGCAGATGCAAACCGCGGCGCAACCTTCCTTGTGCTGTGATAAAATCAAGTGTGAGGCACAGTTGGCGTTTTAGGTGCTGCAAGTGACCGGGCCCACGTGCTTCACTGCTCTTTAAGCAGCAAATGTGCTATTGCCAGTGCCAATGTGAAGCTGAGATGTGTATTATTTAAAACATATTTATGCACAAATGTACAATTTTTTTTAAATATGTGAGTTATTTTTGTGGTCTGAAAATTGTCAAGTGATGCTTTAAGTAGAGGCAGACGGAGAGAGAGCTTAACATAGGACTAGGATCTGGCAGAGTAGTCTTCTGAGTTTTACGCTACTCAGCATGGTGTAGGTGACTCCACGGGGCTCCGTTGTTGATGCAGAGAATGAATATAAATTAAAAAGTCATACACATGAATGTACTTTAACCACAATGGAATGGAAGAAAAAGCCTGGCTGGTACGGGAAAGCCGGGTAAAAAGCCATGATGCATGTCTATGATGCTCAAACATCTAGTTTCCACTTGTTAGAAATTCCCGTGAGCAGCATACGGGAAGAAAAAGATGTTTTTGTGTGTGTCTGTGTGTGTCTATGCCTGTGTTGTATTTTCCTAACCTCCTGCATGGAGTCCAGTAGCTTGGTTAGCTGGTAGAAGCGTTGCCAGTTCTGGCTGGAGTTCTCCTCTCTCTTCACAATGGCCTTTCCCAGTTCCTTGATGTACGTCATCCTGATCTCATCAAAAACCGCCTGGCTCTTCAGACCATCTTTTGGTACTGTAATCACACACACATTCACACATTCACACATTCACACATTCACACACAGACATGCAAGAGTTCATGTTAGCTGGTAATTGCAGGGTTGTGGCCAATAAAATGAGCCCAGAGGGGAAACAAGTTTATGTGCTACATTAAAAAAGCATTTTTCATTGGTTAGATGACACAAAGATTCAGCTCTCTGTCTGCAATTGATGCTTTTAAACACATCAGCAGATCCTTGGTAAGATCACACAAACATGTTTAAAAACCATATCAGAATCATATGAAGGTTATTTTCAAGACTAACTTGCACAGTTATTTTATTTCCATCTTATTAACGCCTATTAATGTATGTTTACATCATAAGTAGGAGTGGGAATCAATCAATAATTCAACAATACAGACGATCCTGTGATATGTGATATGTGTAAGATAACCAGCAATGATACATCACAGTGTCTTTAACAAAAGATGAAAAAAATGCCCTGGAAAATACTAGAACAGTTCTAGTTAAAATACCAAGGCAAAAAAGGAAGAAGGAAGAAAAGGAAGAATTACACCTCATAGCAACTCTAGCTCATAGCTCTGCAATCTGTGCAAAATAAGCTGAAAACTCAAATATCAATACTTAGCATAAGTGTATCAATAACATCTCACAACAGCAAGTGTTGTGACACATTGCTTTATGGATTTATTGTTCTACCACTAATTATAAGGTGTAAATACACATTGCTGTGTATTTATACTTGTTAACAGGCAACAGGCACCCCATACTTTACTTATGTGTATCAACAATGCTGTATATTTATGTATTGGCTGATTTATTTTCTTCATGTTTAATATGTATGTAATATTTGTTTCATTCCTGTATCTCCAGTAGTCATTACTTGTCTTATTCTTGTTTTTTTTTCCTCTTCTCTGCTGCTGTAATGACCCACACAGGGATCATTCATCTGATTTTGCCACCTGAGACCCCATCGAAGACCCTTAGCAATCCTTCAATGCCTCTTTGGAAACTACTGGGTTAATACAATCCCACACACAGACACACACATACACCTCCTAACCGGCAAGCTGCAGCCAATGGAAAATATGCAAAACCACAGGTAACATCAATGGCTGCTGTGCAGTGTGTTTCCTGTCTGACGTGGCACAGATGAGGCCTAGCAGGAACAGAGAAGGAACGGACACATACCTCACAGAAGTCATAAACTTGTGTGTATATTATAAAATGTGCGCAGTGAGGTTTTTCTCTGTGCTGGATGTTGCTTTACATGCTAAAAGTAAAACAACAGTCGTGCAGTCATCTTCTTGCCCATGTCAGACATCAAGGACCCTTCCTTTTGTGTTCCTCCTCAACCTGGCCCGAGCCAAACGGCCCTGGCCTCCAGCCCAGACAAAACCGCAGTCACCAGACCAGAGATTATGCAAAGCCACACAGGGCAGGATCAGGGTAAAATACTGTCTGATTTACATAATCAGATAAATGGGAGATGCCTCACTGCATGCACTAACTGCCCTCTGCACTTTGCATTTGCTGGTTTGGCTAAGAGACAGTGATTTTTGTAAAGAGTGAGAACAGATTTCCTCTTCAGTCTGCCCTCTACCCTTAGATTATTTAGTACTATGAACTAACAGAGGAAGTGTTATTTTGATTTAACAGAGCTCTGAGGGTTGTTATTGGCAGAGCCAGCCCATTTTCTAGTGTTTTTATAATTATTGAAATTTTGTAGAGCAGACGCTGAATCCATTAGAAGTATAATCTAGCTTCTGAAGTTAACAGGTAGCTAATAAATCAAGCTGTCCCCTAGGTGATTGTGATTTGCATTGTTATTTGTGTGAGTGCATACAAGTATGCGCATGTGCACACTCTCAACTCAACTTAATTTCTATAGCACTTTACAAACACGACACAGTTGATCAAAAGTGCTTTACGGCACATACAGAGGAAAGCAAAACAAAAGGAACAAACACAACAGAGGGGATGAAAAATTAGAGTGATGATGGTAACAACAATAATAATGATAATTACAATACTAATAATAGTAATAGCAATAGTAAAGACTACAGAGACTTAAGGAGAAATATTTGAGCTGATAAAGTTTGGCACAGCTAAAGGCTAATGGGTAAAAGTTTTAAAATGAGTGTAAGCCAGCTCAAACCAAACTTGTCCTGATAGTATTCTCATTCCTAACAGGACCCAGCTGGAAAATGCTCACAGGTATAAAAAAAAAAAAAAAAAACTCAGCCTGGTATGGAAATGTCATTTCCTCTGCACAACCATCAAATCACCCTTAAAGTGCATCTGTTCCTCAACGACTGATTTGGAGCAAATCGGAAAGAATAATGGTCTTTTCAATCCAATTTTCTAACACCAAGCTGGAATAAACAGGATTGAGCAAAAAGTTAGATTTAGTGAGGGTTTTATAGTGTTATTCTTGGGGTTTTAATGGTGATAATTTCATAACTACAGGAATAGCCTGCTGCTTCAATAACTTCTCGTTTACTTTCCCTCTTAGAAAGCAAGCGCAAGTGAAGGCTGCTGTATTTATTTTTCCTTTTGTATTTTTTTTCTTCACCCATTAAAAGTCCCCCATCCAACAGCTTTGGCCGATTTGAACATGTTCAAACAAGCCATGAAAGCAAATCGCTGGTTACAAATCACCATTTAACTGCATCTTTTCCTAACCAATTCATTTGGAATAAAACAGAAAGACTAATTCTCTGCCGAATCCAATTTTCAGATGGCAAAGCTGAAATTAACAAAATTAGGCAAAAAATTTGGCTTTGTAATGGTTTTTCACGCTGCTTTCTTCTCAGGGCAATTTAGGATGGTAATTACATAGCAAGACAAATGGCAAGCTGTCTTTTACTTTCCATCTAAGGTGGCAGAGGAAAGTGGAAAGCCTCTCTGCTTATTTAAGTTTTTGTTGACCACTTCAAGCACTTCCTCCCAATAAGATTAGAACATTTTCAAACAACTTCCACAAGCAAATCTAAATCTTTGAGAACACAGCCAGTGGTTCCGTCTTGTCCTGGTGCCTTCCTGGTGTTCACTATGTGAAAGTCCTCCTGCATTGTGCTCTGTAACAGTGAAGAGGTTCTCCTCTGTGGCAACAGCTCTTGTCCTAGATGTGTCTGCTTGCTAGCTGCTATTAGCACTGTTAGTGTTAGCCTCTTAGCACACACTTAAAAGGTGATCCATTAGTCTGCCAGAGAAGCATTAGCATTTCCAGTTACTTCTTGTGTCGCCGCATTGCCTCGTTCACCACTCTTTGGATGTTGTATGAGGCAGCTTTGTAATTGTCCATATTACTGTTTGCAAGTCCTGAGTTGTAGGCAGCAGTGCAGAACTTCAGAACATCATGGATGGATTTATCCACCCAGAGTTTCTGATTGGGAAGGGTCCTGATAGTAATTTTGGGGACAATGTTGTCCGCCAGTTTCCCTGTAAATCCCACAACCACTTCCATGATCCCAACATCATCATCAGCTGTGCTGAAACATGTGCCAGTCTGCATCATCTAGGGCAGGGCTCACCAACCCAGTCCTCAAGGACCCCCTGTTCTGCGGGTTTTGGTTTCAGCTCTGCTCTTGCACACCTGACCCAATTAAGGCCCACGCATCTTCCTGCACGCCCTGTTCAGGTAGATCTGCTTCAGCCAATCAGCATGAAGCCCTTAAATAGATCAGGTGTGAAAGAGCAGAGCTGAAACCAAAACCTGCAGGACAGGGGGCTCTTGAGGACTGGGTTGGTGATCCCTGATCTAGGGCATCCTGTAGAACGGCTTCTTTTTGGTCGGTCCAGCATATGACCACCCTCTGCACTGGAACTTCTTGTTTCAGCTGTAGTTTCCATTTGGGTATGAGGAGAATGGCGGTGTGATCTGATTTGCCAAGAGGAGGTAGAGACTGCACTCTGTAGCTGTCATCAAAGATTGTGTTGCAATGATCCAGAATCCTTTCGCCTCTGCGGCGGTATGTAATATGTTGCCTAAGTTAGGCATCACCCATTTGAGATTGTCACTGTTGAAGTCTCTGGCCACAGTGAGGGCTGCATCCCGGTGGTTAGTCTGATACCTGATGAGAACCTCATGCCACTCAAACAGAGCAGTGTCCGTGTTCGCTTGAAGTGGAATATAAATGGCACTGATAATGACCGTGGTGAACTCCTGGGGGAGATAAAAATGGGCGACATTTGATCATCAGGAGGTCTGCGTTCGACGTACAGGAACGCATGAGAGGCACCACATTCCTGCTGTCCCACCAGTTGTTATTTACCATCAGACATACTCCATCTCCCCTTGATTTTCCAGACTCCACAGTTCTGTCCATATGGTGAACCGAGAGGGTCTTGGCTAGCTGAATAGTGTGGTCAACTCATCGGGGGTCAGCCATGTTTCAGAGAGGATCAGGATGTTACAGTCTTGTATATCTCTGTGGTATTTAATCCTGGCCCTGAGGTCAATCAGCTTGTTCTCAAGAAACTGCACATTGGCTAGTAGGATACTGAGCAGAAGTGGATGGTGTGTTCATGTCCTAAGCCTGTTCCTGACACCGTATTGTTTCCCTTAGTGTCTCCTCGACTTTGGGCCAGCATGTCCTTTGTCACTGTCTCCTCTCCTTAGGGTTACGGTAGGCCAAGACAGATCAAGTGATAAAGGTGTTGAGGATCAGTGAGTAACTTGTAATGTGAGTGTCTGTCTATCATAAGTGATAGGAGCTAGAGCAGAAGGTGCAAATGAATACACAAAAACTAAATATAAAACCAAACAACAGCAAAGGCTAACCAGAGCAGGCACAATGGCTGCCGACCCCACTGGAACCATCTTGTCTTCTGATTTCAATAGTCTGTGACGCTCAGTACTGTCCAGGGAGTTATGTTGTGCTTAAGTGTAACTTACTGTTGGTGTAACCACTTTCACTAAGTCTGTTTCATCAACTTAAACTTTAGTTCGTAATTTCCTACAGTTTCCCAGAATGACTTTCAACAAACTCAAGAGAACTGGCCTTGCAGAATCCAGCTGGGTTTTACATGTAAGTGGAGGGAGCAATAACAATAACAACAGTTAACAGCAAGAGAGCTCGAGTCTCCTGTTGTGAAAAAGTGAGCTGTGCCCGTTACTCACAACACGACACATCTTGCAGCTGTGCTGCTTTCTGCTCTATTGAGGCTACTGTCAGTGGAGAAACCGGTATCCCTGCCTCTTCTAAAACGAATTTGTCCCTATGTGATTTA
>OMLB01020864.1:16236-40885 GCA_900302555.1 Myripristis jacobus
GTATTAAAAAAAAAAAAAAAAAAAAAAAGCTCTCTTTATTCAATTATGAGAGACCAACATCAGATCCTGACATTTGCTATTGATGTTTCAGAATGGAAAAAAAAAATCTACCATAAAATTCTTCTGTAGCTGTGCTGGAAATATCTCAACACGTCATGCTGCAACGTCATGCGGTCTATATGTAGGCAGTTATTCATGGCAACAAGAGAAGCACAACACCAAACAAAATGGAAGCAGAAATGCAAAGTACACTTTTACCAACTTATTATAAGGGGAAAACAAGTTTTAGAAGTTTTTTTTTTCTTCTGAGGATGCAGTTTTTCAAGCTGCCAGTCCACATTGCTGTACTGCAGACACAAGTAAAATGACCATTCAACACCTCAAAAAGAAAATGAAATAATACCAAGTGTTGTTACCATTTCACCAACTAGTTCAAACTATGTTGCTAAAGCACTGTAGCTCTAGATTTTGTATTACATGTAAAATTATAACATATCACTGGTTGATCTTTTTTGACTGATACTTAAAGCTTTTAGCTGTTTTATCATTTACCCATAATTCAAATACAGAGAGAAATTATAGTAATAGCTTTGATTTGGTGCATGTTTGGGGGATGGGCAGACCCCTCCATCAGAGTGTAGTGGGGTATAGCAAAACATTTTGTTGATTTCACATTGTTGTAGAGGTTTTTAAACATTTTCAAGCAAAACAAAAAAAAAGTGACTTTACAAGCCATCTGGGATAAAAAGATTTACCCTGGCTTTAATCATAATCTGCAACCCCACTGTGATATATTTAGCCTACCTTCTAATGCAAGGCTAAATATACTTGCAAAGACTTTGGCAGAGTCAAAAACATGAAAGTCATTTCCAGATCTAATTTAATCCCAGAATAATTGAGGGGCCTATAGTTTGAGAAACACTGTTGTGATTTCCATTACCTGTGCTGAGCAGGAGCAGGACCTTCATGCACAGGTACTCATCGTAGGACACCTGCAGTCTGACAAACTCATTAGAGATCTTCAGCATCTGCTCGCACTGGTCAGTCATGAAGGGCAGCTTCATGCGTTCTCTACAGGAAGGGAAGAGGTGATGGAAAAGAGAGAGGGTGGAAACAGGAATAAGTAAAGATGAAGGAAGAGAAGCAGGAGGGAGAGAGCAGAAGGGAAGATGGAGAAAGGAAGCAATACATGGAGAATAAGGAGGAGCAGGAGGAAAGGAAGGCAAAGCAGAGACAGAGATAGAGACCTTCAGATTAGACTCAAAACACATTTACGCATCCTGTTATTCATTTCTCAATAAACAGCCGTAGCAGCAGAGTGTTATGGCACAGTAGGAGAAAACTTGGCTGTGAAATCAGTCTTGATGGACTTTCACACCTCCTTCCACTAACACACAACCCACATTACTCAACCACTAAAATCGATACAGCACTTTCTGCTGATGGCCTTGGGGTTAGAGCTGTCCATCCATTCCATCCAACTGTGCTGCTATTGCCAATGACCTCTTCACCTTTCAGATCTATTTTTTCCCCCACTCTGAGGTTGCGTGCCCATTGGGAACAACTGGGGCCTCTTTTTCTGCCGTGTTTTCAATGGAGAGAATGTGCAGCACGCCGTCATCGGTGCTGAGAGCACAGCATGATTATCTGCACTCAGAGCACCAAGTACGACAAGGTAAAACAAAACAAAATCACATGCGGGAAGGGCACTGCGCTTCAGACATCGTTTTGATTGTCACTTAAAAGTCGATAGCAGTTCAGCCAAATTTAAAAAACACTTGTGCATCTAGTGCAATCTGAGAGTTGCTATCTGCCTCTAATTTGCACCTGTTGGAGGCAGAGGTATATAGTCTGCCAGTATTTCTTTCTTTCTTTTCTTTTCTTTCTTTCTTTTTTTATTTTTATTTATTTATTTATTTTTTTAGTTTAAGCTCCACAAAACAATACCCATCCAGACCCAATGTGCTGGGGTGCTGTCCTTTTTTTTTTTTTTTTTTTGGTATTTGGGGGGATTTTAGTTGTGGGTGAAATAAAATTGCCTAAGAAAAAAAACAACCAGTTTCTGTCTTTTTATTTTCATCTTGAGTACCATCATTTTATAAACTGCATCACCTATGATTTTTAAAACTGTGATATAGGTACATCTCAAAAAAATTGAATATCATGGAAAAGTTAGTTTTTTTCTGTAATTGATTTCAAAAAGTGAAACATTTCAAGCCTTTTTTGTTTTAATTTTGATGATTATGGCTGTGTTTCATGTGTTCATGAAAATCAAAAATCCTATATCTCAAAATATTAGAATATTACATAAGAGCAATCAAAGAAAGGATTTATAATACAGAAAACATTTTGAAAAGCATGATAATTTATGCTCTCAATACTTTTGGGGCTCCTCTTGCATGAATGACCGCATCAGTGCGGCGGTCAGCCTGTGGCTCTGCTGAGGTGTTAAGGAAGCCCAGGCTGCTTTGATAGTGGCTTTTATTTCGTCTGGACTAGAATAGTTCAGTCTTCCTCCCTAAAGGAACTTCTAAAAGATTTGAGGTTAAACAAGCAGTTCAGCAGGGCTGTTCCTGCTCTCGTTCATTATTTATTTTAGCTGCAGAATTGTTGGCTATTTTCATAAAAAAAAAAAAAATAGTCCTGACATAGAGCCCTTAAATGTGTATGGAAATCATCTGTGCATGACTGAGTTGGCAGATGATTCTACTGTCTTAGTCAAAAGCTCAGAACAGACCCCTCTGCTAATCAAGAAGATACAGATGTTTTGTCAAGCTTTAGGTGCCATATATGACCGTCCCCCAGCTAACACACCCATGTGGGGCCCAAATGGGTTGCACCCAGGCTGATAAGGGACCCATCTGGGATACCCAACTGAGACCCAGCTAATTTTGTCTGCAGTTTCCATGGAGGCCCCAAATGGGTTAGCCCACAAGGCCCTTGATGGGCCCCATGCAGCGCCCATATGGGTAACCCCAGTTTCTCCCAATTGGGGCCCAATTTGTATTGGATTCAAATGAAAAAGGAAGTGAAATACTTAGAAGTGGTTCTTACAAACTTTATATACAGTCCAGGGGCGTGGGCCTGGGTGTCCAGAGCACCTCAGCTGAGCCACAGGTGATCAGCCTGTGGATCTGCTGAGGATTTTTTTGAGATGCACCTGTATACTACCTTGCTCCCGAAAAACATTAAGGCAAGGTAAAAAAAGAGGGGAGGCCACTGAATGACTTACGCAGACTGACAGCAATCAAGGCCACACATCAACCAATGTGGATGAAGTGGTGAATATCAGACTGCTGACTAGATGACGTCGGATGTGTGGGAGAAATTCGGTGTAAGTACTAAATAATGTCCTCAGTTGCTTCCCTTTGACAGACTGAAGTTAAAAGCAAGTCCCTCTTAAAAGAGAACAATGTATTTGATGGCGGGTATGGCTCGGGCTGTGGCTCTTGCATTAACGGGTCAGGTCAGGCCCAGAATTGATTTAGAGAAAATTGCAGGTAACGGGTCGGGTTAGGTTTGAAAGACTGGACCCCTGCAGGAGTCTGGTCCACCACAGTATCAGGAGGCTTGATGCAGATGAAAGGACAGAGTGCTACCATTTCTCTCTGATGGTGAAATGTCAGAGTTGTTTTTATAATTTGTGCTCAAAAAGCCGGGAAACGCACTGGTCTCTCATTAATGACAAATGAGCCTCTGCCTTTTCCAATTCACTCTGGGGACTCTGCTTAAAAAGACTGTGGTAAGCAGGGATACACTTTAGCACAATCAATTTCTATGACCAGTAGTTTACGGAGTAATGGGGCTTTCTATTGAAGGCACCGGAGTTGAACCTGAGCCATCCCTCCAGTGTGGCTTCAAAGTAGGCATTTATTGTTATTTACTGAAGAGTTCAATATGTTGCTGATGCATCCTAGTCTGTCTACGCTGTTACTGCTGCTACTGTTATTTCCTGATTGTACTTTGTTCAGTGTATTATATCAATTGTGGGGATGTTTTTTTTCTCTGTAGTGCCACAGCGTCTACTATTACAGCGATTAAGGCTCACTTCTTCTTTACACGTCATATCACCTCACCACTGGAAGATGAGCCACTAGTTTTATTAGCTTTTGGCATATATGGCCCCGAGTAGATGGAGCACTGGTGAACCGCTCATTATAGGATTATACACTCTTTCCAGTGTTTACATCAAAACTGCCAAATCTGCAATAGACATGTTCATATAGGCTGCTTATGATGAGATATGCACCTTCTATTACATTCCAGCCTAGCATCGATATGAATAGATGGATAAAAGTATGTGTCTGTCAGGCAATGAAGTCTGACTGATGACTGAAATGAGCAAAGAGCTACACAGACGAGCTATACAAACTAAGACTGACCAACTGATTGAAATATTATCACAATAGCAACATGGAAAAATGCAATATCCGAATCGCAGGAGATGCAATTTTTCGATAAAGGTAAAATGGTGGATAAAATAGCATCATAAACGAAGTGTTGTATCCATAGATGCCCTGGCCTGCAAACTGTTCTCTCCAGAGGTAGTGAGAAAACATGTTTGTTTGGCACGCCCTCCGCCGAAATCACAAAATTGTTTTATTCGTTTCCTCAGGGAAGATAAAATGATGCAAAGTGATGATTCCAGCTAAAGTTGTGAACCATATCTGCCTGTCAAAATAACTGTAGTATTATTTTTTTTTTTACCATATTGTCCAGCCCTAACGTAAACCAAAAACTGAGTGACTACAAGCCAGACTAGAAAGATAAACAGTGTGACAAATTTCTATGAATACAGAGTTTGACGGCCGCCGCTGTGGTACGTACTCGTTGATGACGAGGTCGGGGGCGAAGCAGAGCATGCTGCCGTTACACTGCTCGTAGGACCTCCAACCCAGACTGAAGGACATCAGGAAGAGCCAGGAGCACTGCAGCAACGTCATCTGGTCATCCAGGTGCAGGTTACGGAAGCCTACGGAGGCCAAATTAGGTAGGTTAACACCACACAGCCAGATAAACAGAAATGCACATAGGCAAACATGACAAATGACAGAAAGGCGTACACAGACAGACACACACACACACACACAGACACGGGAATAAACATAAAAAATGCCAGCAAATAAAGTAAAACCACATTTTAAACAAATATATAAGTATATGTGATTGTTTTAAGCAGACTAATAGTTAGTGTCATAGATAGTCTTATGATACTGTGACAGCTGTGCATTTTTGTCTGTCAGAGCACTGCAATATTACTCTGTTTTATGGAGCACGGTTGAGTTATGAGTGTCATTACATATTATGTGGTCTGTGAAACTATTTCCATTCTTTAAATACTTTCAAAAAAAAGCACAGCGAAAAAAAAAAAAAAAAAAAAACCTTTGCTAAATGTTGATCTTATGTTCAGAGAGATACATACAGCAAACCTGGCTGGGCAAAGGGAATGTGAATGAGGAAAATGAAATTTAAAAAAGTGAACGCAATAAGCCCTGGATCCATATTCCATTATTAACACACAATTACCAAGTCAGGTTACGAAAAGCAGGCAGGGAGGAGAAAAAGGATCATCTAGTTAAGTCGATGTTCAAACTGGACTTAAATTAAAGCTCGATTGTTTCCACTTTAGGACTTCAAGAGTGAAAGCACATAAAAAAGTCCTTTCACATTATATTTGTTTTAAGCATGACTCTGTTATGTAAGAGCCTCCCTAAGAGCTTTCCTTCCCTATCTCCTTGGCGAGCCGCCAGCTATGGGCAGTGAACACACAGCACGATCTCGACCAGATTTTCTTCTCCGTGATGCTGTAGACACTCACTCTGACAATCAGCTAAAAACGCTTATGTCACTGTTTTGCCGAGAGGTTTTGTCAGAGAAACCCGATCTTAAAACACTGGTGTGAAAAAACAGGGATGATTAGCGCAAGAAGTCGTGTTGTGTTTGCCTACCTCAAAGGAGAAATGAGGGCACACAGGCTCCAAGCAAATACTTGAGGCGATTACCAAATCATGTGCCTTCTCTCTCATGATTAGAAACTAGTAAGGGCGGTTCAAATTCCAAACACTTTTGTATTTATGTTTTTGAAAAGGGAGATTGTGTAGTCTACATGCCCATCAATTACAAATTTCAAACTTTGTAAAGAATCCTAAGGCTTTTTTTTTCTGAGCTGCCCTAAAGTTCCTGAGGTCACATTTTGGTCTACTACTTTTGTGATCATGGAAGTTTGTGTCTCATGTTTCTCTGTATCACACACAGGAAGCCTATCAGTTTACATTTTGACTTAGCATGTGCTCCCGTTCTCATCTCCTGTAAGATTCTTTGATTATTTCTAGGGACAATATTTTAGGAAAATATGTTTAATGTACTGTTTCAGATGTGCTAGTTCTAAGACTATAATGATGACCAACACAAAACACTTTTTGTGTACCAACTAATCTACAGAAATAAGCTCTCACACAGAGGAACACCAGTTTGGTTCAGTGGCACCATCGCTGTCAAATGAGTTGAAGAACATGCTGACACAAACACAGCAACACTGAAGGTACCATATAATGATGATGATTCAGCTCCATTTTGTGGCCTGTTATGGGAATATGACACTGTTTTATACCATAATCATCGCTCTGTAACCATTTCTAACTCATAATAACACCAACAATGCGTCCACTGACTTTGACAGCCTCCAGAACAAAAGGTACAATTACTGCTCACTGTAAGAAAATTTGCTTGAAAAAGACGATTTCCATCACACCGAAGCGATATCAAGTCTATGCGCAATGAAAAGGACTCATCCTTGGATGTGACCTAATGAGAATTCAAGTACTTTCAAGAGGCTGGCTAAAGTGAGTAATTGCTGCATAAGCCAACACAACAACTTATCGACCTAACAACTTAACTTCAGTTTATAATTACAGATTTTCCTTTTTTTTTCCTTTATTGCGCGTCTTTCTGAACTACTGTGGCACTTTGGTTTCATCACCAGGAGCAATCTGCAAAATCTGTGCTGTCCTTTTTGCAGTCTGAACTTACAGAGAAGGCCTGCTGACTAGTCAGCTGAGAATTTTGTTGTACAGAATATGAATCTGATCTGTGTAACACTGTGCCGTGCTAACGAAACATAAAGGCGTGAAGACGTCTTAAAATGCCACCACCGCACAGATTTAGTCCACTGATGCACGGCAAACCGTATCATGATCCAGTCAGCTAAAATGCTACTGTACGTGCCTCAACTGCACAAAGGCTGCTTCCTAGACTGTCTGATTCTACCTCATCAACGACAAGCCGCGATGCCAAACTGAGGGTGACAATCAAAAATTATTAACCTGACAAAGTGACTCATTTGGGAGCACTCACATTTTGAATTATCTTATTCTTCATAAGTGTCTGATGAACCATAATGAACCATCTTCACCTCAGTACATCCACTGGTTCTGTTCCTATGGGTAGTTTAGCATAAAGGCTTAAAGTCTATGGGAGTCGTTAGCCTAGCTCTGTCAAAGTGAAAAAAATAAACCTTGCAACAACTCCAAAGCAGTCGTAGTTGCTCAGTGTATCGTGTATTTCAAATACACATGATACAATGGATTTAAAAAAATCACTGGATTAAAAAAAAGAAAGAAAAGAAAAAAAGACAAGAGTCATTTTAGGAGAAGTTAGATGGTGGAACTGTAATTGCTCAACACATTTATCTCTGTCTATCGCAGTGAAGAATGTAGACCTGGCACAAATTAACTTCTGCAAAATTACTTGTTCTTCTTTTTTTAAAACTCCATGGTTTATTTTTTTCCACTTTGACGTAGGTAGGATAATGACTCCCACAGACTTCAACTCTTTATGCTAAGCTATGACAAAATGCTACCCACAGGACAGCTACCACTGGATGTGCCGAGGTGGAAATGGAATCAAGCATCTTGTCTCAGTCTGGGAAAGTCAGAAAAAGGCTATTTTGGCCAAAACATCAGAGTATTCTTTAAGTCATATTTAGGTAAAAAGGATGTAACTTGCTTCACTGACTGCCTGCACAAAATGTGACAAACAAATGCAAAAGAGCGTCTTCTTTACCTGTCAGCGACTTGGCAAACTTCAATACACATACTGTAAAACTTTTCCCTGTCGTCCAGCTGTATGCATCTACACCAACCCAAAACAACAAATGTGACAGAGACGGTCTTTACCTGGCAGTGACTTGGCCCACTTCACTGCGGAGATGACCTGCTGCCCTCCCAGCCTGTTGAGAGTGGTCATGAGTCGCGAGGAGGTGTCAGGCAGTGTGCTGTCGTAGCCCGAGTAGATGATCTCCGGCTCGATGGCCTTGAGCAGAGACAGCATGGTGGGCACCAGTTGGGGCATGGACTTGGGTATGACGGGTAGGGGCATGCTGCTGCCCTGCTCCGACGACACAGAGGACTGCTGCACTTTCATCTTGATCAGCTTCTTGTTTTTCCTCGCTGGTGAGACGGGACAGAAGGAGGGCAGGGACGGTGTGGGACAGGGTGAAAACAGTGAGCAATTATCCCCATATTTAACTTTAAATTTCAGGCATTAAGCAGATGCTTCTGTCCACAGCATTTCATGTGTACAGCTGTTGAGTAATCTTAAAAGTCATGTGGCACCAAACTTAAGGGCAGCTAATAAATATTGCAGAGTGGCTGCTACAATCTTGTTTTGAAGTCAACATCAATACCCGATATCCTCCTAACCGCAATGGCTGATATAACACTGTTACCAATATGGAGTTTTGTCATAATTGTAAAAGAAGAGCAGGTGCAAAAACTTGATACCTGACTGATTATCGTATTTCATACCTGATGTAATAAGGTAATCAATAACAGAGGTGCAAAGTAAAAAAATTAAAAAGCAGAAAACTCTTTTCATAGAGATTAATGCTTAAATACACTTGGGTTCAAATTTTAACGTGGGTGAAAATCAAAGCGGTGGAATGGTGATAAAAAAGATGAATACATTATTCACATAATTCCTTGATTAAAATGAAGAACCAGCAACAGAGGGCAACAACACGGAAAAGAAAGGGCTGCCACAAATCTCCCGCATCTTGCACCTGCTTTGCACCTCAGGAGCCACACGGCAGGCCCCGTGTTCTGGGAAAACTACCTACATGTCACATGGAAACAACACCTTGACACATTCACTTTTTTATAAAGCACTGTGACTGAGCAAAGATTCTTAGGAAAAGATGCAACTTTCACAAAACAACAACAACAACAACAGCATGTGTGCTGTTTTAGCCTATTTTGAAGCTCTAGGCATCTTTTCCACATTTTCTCTGGCTAAATGTGCAAAACAAGTCAGGGGTTGGGAGGTTACCATGAAAAAACATGTTTTTTTCCCTACTGTCTACCTTTTTTAATTTCCTCTCCTGGCGTTTCTATGGCAACTAAGAGCCTTTCCGGTGGGAGGGATAGTTTGTCTGCTGATGCAGTGACGTCCATCAAATCACTCTCCTACACAAGCACACACACACACACACACACACACACTACACGAGCAACTCCTGCTCACATCTCTTTTCCTGTGACACCAACACACACAAACACACAACACTGTTTCTATCTCTGATTTCACTCAACATCCTGATTTGTACAAACTAATCATTGCAATTTCATGCCCCATGGAGCATCAGGTGAATGAACACAAGCACTCTGTCCTGACTATTTACCCCTTCAAAAATAATGGCTATGGCTGAATGACGTGTTTCTTTCCTTCAGTCTGCCTGCCTCTTTACCTGATCCCAGACCATGCACTTGGATTTGAGTGTGTGTGTGTGTGTGTGCGCGCGCACGCCTGTGTTTAGCCCTTGCTCGTTCATTCCATCTGTCACACATGCCAATGCACGTGTGCAGAACACGACACACATGCGTAACCGTATGCATGCACGTATAAGAGGACACACACATTCAAACAGGTGCGTCTACAAACACACACGGGTGACTAATAGCAGCTGATCGCTGGCACAGCCCTTCCTCTTGTTTAGTACACAAGGTTAAAGAGGAAGGAGGCATTAGGTTAAGCTCACACTAACTCAGACTTCAGGTGCCAGGTGGCACTGATGACTTGATGTGAGAGAGTCAAACCTCTTTCCAAGTCTTGGTAACATTTAAGGGCTCTAAATTGGCATAATTTGGGAGTAAAAAATGGCACTAGATGAAATTAGACTTCAAAGAGGCTTCTTCTTCTTCCTCTTTTTTTTCTTATGATCTGATCAACTTTATAACAAAATTATCATCAAATGATTCATTTTAAAACTGCTGCTCGATCAATGCAAATATCCATCTTGGGATCTCCTCAGGACATTAAGTGTTCATCCCAGGAGGAGGAGAGGAGGTCCTACTTTGTATTTCAATATAAAAGCGAGTACTTTCAAGGAGCATCCGTTTATTTTCTGCTCTTAAATACCCAGTCCTCAAACCTTTAAATAATCCAAAAAGGATTTTCAAAGTCTATGCGAAACATATTTTCACCTCCATTTCTCTCATTGCTTTTGTTTTTTCACATTAACACTTATGTTTGGTGCGTTTAACTGATGCAGTGAGTCCAGCAGTAGCTTTGTGAAATCGATTAGTATGTATTTATTGCTCAGCGTGTGGTCAACAGTTTGAGATTTTCGGCTGTTATCCTGCAACAATTCTATTTTCTCCTATCTTTCTTTCTGAAGCATTTCTTTTTTGTTGTTTATTTTGCACTGTGCTTCTAAAGATCAAGAAGAAATCAATACATTTTCATTTATTTACATGGCTACCGGCAAACACTGGACCTGTTATGTTCCTCCAATAAGACCAATTATTTTACACAGAATATTGTACACGGAAAGACCTCTACCATCATGAACAGCACTAGTGATGTCTGAGAACCAAATTTCATTTCAAATTAAAATTTTTTTTAAGTTCTTTCTAAATAGTACAAGTAAGAATGCTTGAATAAAATATTACTTGTGCCAAAGAACCTCATTCAGGTCGATGAGAGTGTTTCCTGTACAAGAACCATGCAATTTAAGGCATCATTTATAGTGCACCACCAAAAACTTCTAGGAAACAAAGAGAAAAAAAACTTAAACAACTACAAAAAAAAAATGTTAAGGTTTCAGCAAAAACCACAAAAACTGAGCAAACATGAGTTTGTGTCATCTGTGGAAGTGGCAGGTGCACCATGCATGTGTTTCTAAGCAGAGCAGCTGGTGCAATTTATATCCGCAGGCTAGAATTTGGGCTTCTAGCTGGTTCAACTAGCACGCACTTTGCCATGCAAAGAAATTAACAAACACATGAGAGTGTCTCTGTGCTGTTTGTGCAGTGGCGGAACACAGACTCAGATGTCCAGGTCCATACACAGTGCATGTGATAACTGAATGTTTAAGCGTAAAATGACTTTCCCAGTGTTTACAGTGCCATGTGACTCAGCCTTGTGCTATTAAATTTGAATGCTTACATGTTTAGGTGTTAAAAGCAAAGGGGCGGCAGGAGATATGAAGCATGTCATTGGGCTAATTAAAGACCCCATGAAATGGACTCTTACTTCCTTATTTTTCTGTAGTTCCTGTTGAAACAGGATGTTTGGGCGGGGCATTGTGCAAGGGAGGATCATTCACGAGTGTAAACCAATGGGATATCAGTTTGGGAGACAAATACAATTTCATTTAAAGGGATAGGTGGATGAGAGAGGATGTGCAGGATGATGTCACTATTTAAGATCCCCTGTTTTAAAGGAAGTAGAAGTCATGTGAGCTCATTTCATGGGGACTTTAAGCAGGAATAAGAACTTCAATGTCTTAGCTGGCACTGTCTCATAGCTGCAGTTTTTTTTTTACTATTAATTGACTCCTGTTTTTTGAGTGCTTGTTGCCCTGTGTGTAACCTGCCTCAACTACGAGATGGGGAATTTGGTTGTCTCCATTATGCCAGACGAAATCAACCAGTACAAAAACATTTTAGTGAACTGGCACAGGCTGAACTGGGGCAGCTGTTTACCTTCTAGGTTCATCCCGGCTTGAAGACATTTCCTGAAGCGGCAGGCCGGACAGTTCTTCCTGCGGATCTTATCAATGATGCAGTCGTTTCTCCCTGCACACAGGTAGTTGTGCTGTCCTGTAGGGGGTGAGAGGACAAAGGAGAAGAAAAGGGAGAGATATTAGCTTGCTAAGACAGTGTGAGGAGGATTAGCCTGAGCAGTTTGTATTGTGACCGCACCGGCCACCTGTTGACTTCAAGATAAACCTGACAAACTCCTCAAGCCATCGCTGTCTGCATTTTATCACAGGCCTTTTAGTGTCACTGTAGCTCCAGCTATGGAGGTATATGGAATAGCTTACATGTTTTGCGTGTCTAGTTGGAGAATAGGTAACATATCTCTTGGAGAGTATCGTTTTTTTACACTATTGAGTTACACTGTGGCACTGCTCACAAAAGGCCCTTTTTACAAATATGAGGAAAAAGGCAGTTTGAAGACAGGTTAATGGCAACTTTGAATGATGTCTGAAAGCGTCAGACATGCATTTTTTCAGACCACCAAAGTAGTCATTATGCTGGGCCAAAGTCAGCTTTTTGTGCTGTTGAAAGCCCTCTGTCTTATAAACAAACACAGTACACGTGTTACTGTGTTTTCTTATTTGCAAGCAGACCATTCCTGTAGAGAGCGTTGCCACTGAGGGCTGTTGTCAGGATATTTTCTCCTGGATGTGGTCAAATCTTTTAGAAAACTGGTCTGTATTTCAGGCTGCTGTACTGACACTGTAAGTATAATTTCCACTGACTTAGCACACTTTCAAACAAAGAATTAATTAAAAAAATAAAAGGAAACAAAATTTCTTCTAATGGAACTTGATGATTTTCTAAGGTGATGTGGATGGGTTATAGAGTAGAAATGCCACATCTCCAGTAACATAGCAAAAAGATAATGCAGTAGTCTAAGAAAAAAAGGGAACTTTGTTTTTGTTTTTTTTTTGTTTTTTTTAATATTGATCAGTGAAATACGCTGCACCCTCCCCTTAAAACTACTTGCAACATGTATGACATACAATGTAAACTGCCAGTTAAGTAGAATATAATGGCAGAGCACAGTCCAACGTTATAGTGCCCCACTTTTAGTGCTGTGGCTATACTGGGCTCATTTATTTAGCAGAAAAAGGCAGCTGTTGTATGAGGGGGCCTGAGGACTGTCATATGAATCTAATCTTTCCTGCATCAACACATCCTTTTGAGTTCAGTCTCAGACATTATCAGCCCAACAGACACAATTAACAAGGGGAAGTCCTGTGACGTCATGCCAAGCACGCCGGCCAACTACTATTAAATTTACTTTAAATGTTCTTTTTTTGTTTTCAAAGTCCTTTCAAGGTCACCAGTCAAAGTCCCACTATTATAAACCATCACGCTATGTAATCAAGTCATGCTTAGATGCCACAATCAACCAGAATCACCTCTAATGTGCCAGATGAGTCACCACCTAATCCTCTGAAGAACTTACTATCTGCTGCTCTGATCGAGCAGTGCAGTGGGAAACAGCACACAGGCAGTGATTAAGAGGGACTCACTCCAATTACCATAAGTCAACTGTCGCTGAAAATGATTGCTGTGGGTTTGACCACATCCTTCAATTATAAGTCACTGTTGCCATGTGATGCTATTAGAATAAGACTGCTTTAATTCAGTGAGTAGAACTTCGAAAGAGAGAAAGAAAGTGAGAAACAAACAAACAAACAAAGGAGAGATTTCAGTTGAGTTTTTTTTTCTTTTTTTCCAGGTACAACAAAAATTGAAACTGAATCTGTTATTCAGTTGGCTTCAATCAAAACTACAGTAATCCAAATTACTCACTTCCTGACGAAGCCAGTATAGGCTACTGTACATATCATGTACTTTCCTCAATTCACCCACACTGCCGATTCTATACACTGAGACTTTATGACTCCCAAGAAACAGCTACCCATATAACTGTAGGCTATTTTAGCAAAAAGAAAGAAAGAAAGAAAGAAAAACCAATAATGTGCTTCGCTAATCACAAGTCCTATCACAGACTGAAATACAATTTAAAAAAAAAAAAAAAAAAAAAAAAAAAAAAAAAAAAAACACCACGGCAGTTTTTGCCGATTTTATCCAGTCTCACAGTGGCACATGTAAAAGTGTGACCTGTAAAAATTCCTATACAGCTCTGTGTTGAACAAATTGTCCTGAAGGCCGCATTGAAATCAAAAGTTTTATAAAAACAAAATAATTACACAGTAGCGTGTGCTTGATGACTGACTAAGGCGGTTAGTCACCTACTGCCGCAGGTAGAGCACGAAAAAGGTTTACATTGCGGCAGCACAGGCTTTGCCTTTTGCCCTACATATTAAAGCGGTTCAAACATATGATCATTGGCTGTGAAATCCAAAATATGTCAGAAATGAGCTGTCAAATGCCAGATGAACAACATGCCTTTGCAGCTAACATTCTGCTGGCTGCTATTGGCTCCTACTTTTTTAGAGCAAGCATGCATTCGACAGCTTTCCTGATTCAGCAACTGAAACTTTTTTTGACCGGGCAGCAAACGGCAACCAGCCACACGGCGATAACCTACTTATGTTCATCATCTGCTTATTATCGCTGATGGATTGGTGCAGCTTTACATAAGGGTGTCAGCTAAATGCCTAAAATATGAATGTAATACTTATGAAATTCACAGTCTATCAGAAATGATCGCTGTGCTTAGTTTTACAAACATGGTCATGATTTTTGAGCTTTCCCATACTTTTAAAGAAGTGAAAATAGTAAAAATCTACGTATATGCTCACACTGTTTATTCTTCAGAGTGTACAAGAGCCCAGGCCCTGCTCAGACAATCACTCCACAGCCAGCAAGCCCCTGATCATTCTTCTTCCCTGCTAGGCTCCCAATGATGGAATGACCTTCCAACCTCAGTTCAGAGTCACTCTTCATTTTTTTTTTTTCTTTCCACTGGCACGAAACCCATTTCTCCAGGGCACACCACACCCTCATCTCCTCCTAAACCTGCTCCTCTACCTGCACCTGCAGTGAACCTCATCTAACGTGCATTTCTTAAAACCATTCATAGGTCTCGGCATTTTACTGTTGTAGCTGCTGGTATTACAGTACCTAGGTTATCTCCAATTATTGTATTCCCAATCGCTGGCTTATTATTAGTCCCTTGACTAAAGCATCAGCCTCTTCTGGATGACTAAATTATAAATTAGTCTCCCCATAACTAATAAGATATAGGGAGATAAAAATGGAACGCTGGCTTATTAGCAACTTATTGCATAATACCATTATGCACTGCAGAGCAGATCCCCATGGCTTATTTAAATACAGTATGGATTTACAGCTGACACAGGTGGACAGTAACAAAGTACATTTACTTGAGTCCATTTTTTGAGTGTCTGTCATTTACTTGAGTAACTGTATTTTTTTTTTATTACTTTTATTTTTACTTTATTTCAAACTACATTTCAAAGTCAAATATTGTACTTTGGTTCCGCTACATTTCTATGAGGGTTGTCATTATTCCTTATTTTTAAGCATAGTTTTGAAGGCAGCTGTTGATTTTTTTTTTTTTTTTCCAAAATGCGATTGGTTACACACTGTGTTCTCCACAGAAGAAAAAAAAACAAAAAAACAATCACTGTACCCACTCTCTGGTGGGCTTGATGTAAAAGTGGAAATAAGTTATCCACCTCTGTGATACAAATGCAAGCAAGACATCCACTTTGAAAGTAAAATGCATCCGTTCCATTTTACTAGCAAAGGGCAAACGAGTAACCCAGCAGTGGTGTGTGCATTTGTTCAGGGGAGTGGTTCTACAGGCAAGTCAGTGCATTCATTAGGTGGTTTCAGAGAGTCACCAGGTTCTGTAAATGCAATGTGTAAACAACACAGCCATGCACTGATATTAAAAAGAAAACATACTTTTGAATACTTCGGTATTTTTAAGAGCAAGTACTCCAGTACTTTAACTTGTAGTGTGGTATCTATAATTTGCCTCAAGTAATGGGGTTGTGTACTTTGTCCCCGACTGACAACTGAGTATGTTTCATGTGCAGTCTTTCCACATAGGCTGTTCATAAAACACGGTGACATAATTTAAAATGCAATGCTCTGAAAATCACACTGGATGCAACACTGGCTTTTTCTCCACACTACTATCTATCAGTCTTTCATCTGGTCTACAGTCACACTGAGAAACTCTAAGTGACTGCAGAAAACGCCAGTGTCTAAGAAACACGCTCTTAACTTACAGACAGGCAACAGTGCCTCCACCAAATGTCCTTTGGAACCATAAAACATAGTTATCTCTGATCTTTGAAATATCACAGGCCTGTGAGATTCATCGTTTGATGTAGCTTTTTGAACTAAAGGGCATTTGATAATACTGTTGGAGCCCTAGAATGCCAAAATAACGCCGTGAAATATGTTGGTCCTATATCACTACATCCTACAGGGTGTTGATACAATAACAGAGACACCAAACAGTATACGACTATCAAGTGCCCAATTAGGAGCAGGACCAGCCTTTGCCTTCAAAGCAGCTTCAGTACTCCTGACAGCGGAGGATGAGGTGAACTGTGTGTTTAGGGTCATTATCATCTAAGAATGCTGGAACATTATTAGCAGTATTTGCACCATTGGGTGCACCAAGTTCTATAAAATGGTCCTGTGGTCCTTGGCCATTATACGACCACGCAGAGCAGTCATCAGAACTCATGACTCCTACGAGACGGTTGCCCATACATTTCAGATCCATCAGCATGCTTAATAGTTGGGAACGTGCATTGTAAATTGGAGACGTCTGATGGTTTTGTTCAGGAACCCATTCAGATGGAAGGGAGGAAAGATGAAACACGCAACACACCATATCACTTTTTTCATTGCTCAGTCCTCCCAGGTTTTGTGCTCCTAAAATCAAGGTAAGCTCATTTGTCCCGCAGTATAAAAGTGATTTCTGAACGGCAGCCATAAATGGCAGCTTTGTATAGCTCTAAATGCAGCTTTTGGTGAGTGTGTATTAGAGGTGTTTTCCTCAATTGTGTGTCATTTCAGAGGCCAAAGTTATGTGATGTCAACAAACAATCCTGTGTCTACCTATGTCTGGCGGGAAGCTTTGCAGTTTTTGTGACATACGCAGATAAAATGTTGGCACCAGCTATTTGCAACCACATTACTTGCTTCATTCAACTAGAAGAATGCAGCCAGTACAGTGCAGATCTGCGTCACGTGTATTGTCTTACCTTGGCATGTAAATCTGGACAGGAACAATTCCACAAGACCATTAAAGTAAAATGTCAGTTTCAAAGTGAAAATGCCAACATTGTCTGTCTGTGTGTGCATGTATCTGTCCGTGTGTGTGTGTGTGTGTGTGTTTCTGTCCACAGCTAACTGCATATACTACTGGGCATATCAAGCCTAATATTTTTCTGTGTACAGTTACAACTGTATGATGCAGAGACGGGGTAGATACAGGGAAAACACAGAGGCACTGCCTTCGACTTCGGTGAAAAACCGGCTGAGGAGTTTGCACTCAGCTGTGGAATAAAACAGGTTTTTCCAAAGGTTTTGAATCATCCGCAACCACGAGACGTCCTTGATCATACAGTCATAACTGCACAAAAATATGAGGCTGATAGGCCCAACAGTATCCTTTTTACGTAATGTTTCTGATATTTTGTTCCCCCCAAACTGTATGGCATAATGTAGCACAAATGCAGAGAGCAATATTATTTAGTTTATTAATCACAAGGCATCAATGGTTTATGAGCTCTGATTATTTAGTCACATATTATGTCTGTCGCCTTGTCTACTTTCCATGACAACAGAGAGGCCTGATTAATGTACCACTGCGAACTGTTAAATGATGGTTTTAGAAAAATGGAAGTTTGAGAATGTTTCCACTCAGGCTTCCCCATAAGTCTGGATGGAGAAAGAGAAGGCTGGGAATTACACATTAAGCTGACAAACCGGCCCCAAATTTGACAATTAACAAACACGTTCATTCACGATTAATCAAAATCACAGACACAGTTTAGGCACGGGCCCCTACTGTGTTACCCCACACTGAGGCTGGAGATAAATCTGCAGGGTGAATTTTTGGGGTGTGACAGCAAGATAGCGGCTCGGGGGCCGCCAGTTGCAACCATCGCCGCTATCAAAGGACACCATAGCGAACAACAGCATAAACAGCCATCTGTGGCGTCAAAAAGTGCCAGCTGAATCCCACTGATATCCTCTCTCTCTAATCCTGCCCTAATCTGATAACGAGGGCCTGGCAGCACCTGCTAGCACTGGTTGGCGAGGCTTCTGCTGTGCCGGTGCTTCCTCACCAACACTAGCATGGGTTCTGTGTGGTTTATGAAGAGTCACAGGCAAATCCTAGAGAGCTGCAGCAGGACAATGCAAGTAACCTCCCAGTATCACATGGTGATAATGGTGCCATGTTGCTCTATGATACTGTGGCACCTCTGATGCTATTTTTTTTTGCATTACAACTCGCAAGTGAAGAGTTAGTGATCACAAGCTCCAAGGCAGTGGGTTAAGCTTCTGAGAGGGTGCACGTAAACGTATCTGTGGAGGGACACATACAAGGTTTTGGGTAACGTGGCTCGCACAAGGCTCGCGGGACAGCCAGCATGCACACCCCTTCACCTCAGCTGCACTTTGAGCGTATCTGCAGCCCCACGTGTCAAACAACTGCTGACTGGTGCAGCATGGAAGGCTTTCCATTTTTGGATACAGCGAAATACTCCTGCAACTCATCCTCTGGCACAACATGCACAACTAAATTCCAGGTACCCAATAAAAGGCTGTCGACCTGCGCTGTATCTAGTCCTCTGCGCAAAACTCCACTTCACAAGATCATCGGTGCTGGAGCCCAGCTCTTTGTGTTTTTACTTTCTGAGGCGTGAAACAGGAGTCCATTTCCAGCTTTTTTTTTTTTTTCCTGTTTTTTTCTTTACGTTTTGATATGGTGAACATGATCCCACCCTTTAATGTGAATGCAAATGCTACATCCAAGTTGCCAGACCGTTATGCACACATTTGTGCACAAGGCCCATGCATATTTGCATATGCTCTCTCGTTCTCTAATATTGCTCGAGCAACACCTGGTAGACATCACGCCTCCTGCTGTGCCGCTGCATGTTTGGGGCAATCACACAGATGAGAAGAATTTATTATTCACACTGTGTCACATATTTAAGCTTCTGTAAAACTGTGTTGTTAGCCCACCCCCTAGCTTTAATCTGAACTGGGTAGCTAAGCAATATTATTGTGTCTAAGCTCACAATAATATTGCATAAAGGTGTTCTTTAGAAAACCACTTATTTTTTTCTAGTATAAAAAAAAGCTATAAATAATCATCAATTGAAATAAAAAATGTGCATTTTCTGTTTTCTGTTTTTCTGTCCCTTTTGTAAAACCTCAGAAATAATTCAATGGCCTGTGACCACATCTTGTTTTCATTTTTACAACATAAAACGTATTAAACGAACAAGTCTCTTTATGACAGACAATCAAAGCAATTTGCTGACTCTGTCATTTCATCCAATACACTTATTTTTCTGCAAGTAATTACGGAGAACAGTGAAATTGGCTTCGCAACTTTAGTCAATTTTGCAGAAAAGTCTGAAATCCCAGACTGGAGGAACTGATTTAAGCTGCGTTCTGTGAAACTCCTAAGCTAAGAGTCGACCTGGAAAAAACAGACCAAGGTTGGCTGGGAGACACTTGGTCACGGCCTGATTACATTCATCAGTGTAACAGTGACACACAGACACAAACAGTACATAAAATGCATGAGCAACACACGGCACAAGCAAATAACGCAGTGATTTTTTAACTTTGGATCATAGCAGGTTAATGTGGATCAGGTGCAAAAGAACTGGCTTAATTAGAAGCAGGGTTATTATTATGGTTATTATTGGATCAACCATCTGTGATGACCAGTTATGAGGAGGAACATTTCAGGCAAGAATTATACAAAAAAGCAAAACAAAATCATTAAGAAGCAATTTACATTGGCTTGAATTACCAATTCAGAACATATGCATGCATTAACAAGTAGATCAGAGGAGAGACTATGTGTCCAGGCAGACTGACAGTCTTACTTCAGTGATTGAAGAATATAAGGACATGGGTAAAGCAGAAGCGAAGGAATTAACACCATTATTATTGTTTTAATCATTATTATCATAATTATTATAATTATTATTATTATCATTATTATTAAAGGTGCATTTATTTACCATCTGTGTTTTGTCGTGCTCTCCATCCTTCACCATAGTGACAACGACCGGAGAGAATGGAGAGGGGGAGAGAAACAAAAATAACAGATATAACTCTCTTAGTGCTTGGCAGCTCTAGTCAAAATGAAACTTTCTTAACACCTCAGTCTGAGCACTTACTGTGTGTGGTCATTTACACCCGTGCAACATAATCAGAATGTTCATCCACTAGCTAATAGGCCCATATGACAGAAGCACAGAACAAACACCAGTCAACTCTGCAAATTAACTGCAGTGCTCATGCAACATGTTGTCCACCTCAAATAAAGGGTTAATATCTGTTATTTTTGAGTTCGAATTCAGGGCCGAGTCTCGTGATGGATGCTACTATTAAGCCCTCACGCATATTTAGCTGTTGGAGAACCTGTGGCACTGCCGTTGCAAACGCTGGCTATGGCTTTCCAGCCTTAAACACTTTGCTTGCACCTACACAAGCCCACACAGCGTTCCCAACTTGAGCCACGTTTTAGCCATGGACTGTTTTCAAGAATCCCCGTTAAGGAGCATTTACCACCTTATTTTGACACAAATCCTTTTTGTAATAGCTTTAAATGCATTGATTTCTGTGCGCTCTGGGTTTAGGTGGGAGGGAGGGAGAGGGAGAGACAGAGAGAGAGAGAGAGAGCGAGAGACAGAGAGTGAGACAGAAACTGAACATAAGAGGAGAGTGAGAGAAGAGGACAGGGCTCTCTCATAGGTCTGCCAGTTGGGACATAAATATAAGTGATTCATGTGGCTCAGCTCTGTGCATGCGCTTCTGGCAGTTTTAGGTCAATAATAAAATGAGAGCAGTCCATTTGGATCAATTCTGGAAAATAAAAAAAGTTTTAACCTATGAATTTATTAGTATAACAATAACATGCTTGTTAGAAAGTCTGCTTGAAATATATGATGCCACACTTGCTTTGTTTAATTAATTTAGTTATTAGAAAAGTTGCTAGTTGTTTAGCTTTCAGTTCTAGGCTACATGCTTATGTATGGTGCTGGCTAGACTTTGGACTGCCTAAATAATGTTTAGAGCTGTCTCCCCCACATTTTTTTTTTTTTGAGTTAGTCAACTAAATCACTAGGCACTTGATCTCATTTTTTCTTCAGTCAATGATAAAATATTGTCCTGCTGCAGTTTTGGTCGAGCCTGCTTCCCTTGAAATATTTTTTTAATAATTTTGGTATTTGGGTCCTTTGCAGCTGACCACTCTGTCTGTGTGACACCAAGCTGCATGGGTTTGCAATGGCTCTCAAAATGTGTCAGGGGGGTGTGGGTCCAAGCAAAGCCGTCCAGCACGGCACTAAAAGTAGGTAAGACACTACTGGAGGTGAGTTTCTACTGAGAAAAACAGGAGGGGCTTGTCGGGTCTGTTTCTGTTCAGGAATCTCTCATACCTTTACCACTTACTGAAGGAGAGAGAGAGAGACAGAGCATGAGAGAGACAGCGAGAAAGAGACGAAAAAAACAGGAGGAAGCAGAGACACAGAGGCAGAGGAGAACAGAGAAAAATGGAATGCATGGCAGAAGGCCTCAAAAACAAATCATTTTCTGCATGTCAGATGCATTCCTGCCCCTCCAATCTCCAGATTTTACTGAGGCGATTCGATTCCAGTTGCGTGTCCTGATACAGGAACCAGTCACAGTTGACACAGAAGTCAATGATGGTCAGAGGAAGTTCATATGTGACCAAAACATGTCCAATTGTAGAACTGATGCAAATCTACACCATTTCATACTTGTGTAAGGTAAATAGAAACGACATTTACTCAAAGAAGCACTTGGTAGTAATAGTTAGGGAGCAGGCAATATCTTCTGCAGTTCCTTGTTGTTTATCAAAACAATTTTTAAGGCATTTCTGCTTTGACACAGCATGCAGTGCAGAGAGACAGGAAAGGCAAGAGAAAGAGGGGATGGCATGCAAAAGGTAAGGACTGGGATTCAAACCCACAAAAATGCAAATAAAGAACATGTGTCTTCTACGCTTGCAAGACAACCTCGCCATGCCTCCCTAACCTTGGATTTTTGAGAAACAATAACCCTATTTTCCATAACCTACAATGCGAGACAGAATAAAGGCATTTCGCTTGAAGTGGAACAGGTTGAGTGGCTAATCTCATGCAATTCAAATGAATAAGAATGGTTGGGACAAAATGTACACAGCTAATGGATGCTAACCATTGCTACTAGGTGCATATGTACAATGTTGTGGCCGCATAATATAGAATGCATGGACATGAATATGCAAATCTGATTATGACCTGGTGTAAATATGGCCACAATCCATTACAACACGATGATCTCCTGTGACAGGGCGTCATCGGGGGGAAAAAAAATGTAAAAAATTTAAAAAAATAAATAAAAAAGCAAACATGTACTTGCTGCCTATTTTGTTCTCTAACTTTTTATAACATGCAACCTATGGCAAAGAAAAATGTGAGAATTGAGTGTCCTGTGTTTACAATCAATGCCTAATGGGTAGGGATGTCACAATACCAGCTTTGTGGTGGTTGCATCAATACCAAAATTTGGTAAAATCATTGACAAGTAAGCGCAAACTTAATATATTACAGGCTGCATTAGAATAAGAACACCGAGTTAACAAGTGCAGTATGGGCCTGTGGCTTTCGAGTAGAAATCAAAGCAGCCTGACAAAATGTTCACTTAAAAACTTTTTTGCTGTAACAGTAAATACAACAGTAGGATGTGCTCTAATTCTGACTGACAGGCCTGTAATCATCGCTGCAAAGGGTGTCAATATTTAAAAATACAGGCTAAGGCTACACTGGAACGTCAACACGGAGTTCCCGAGTGAGGGATCAAGTTGTGTCGATATTACTAATCCCAACAACACCAGTATTGCTACCGCTTTCCAAATTAAGATACAGGCTCGGTGCTGACGCGTCGATTCTTGTGACATCCCTACTGGTGAGTGAGTTGGATGTGGACGGGCACGTGTGACACCAACCTTCCACGGCCCTCTTGAAGAAGACCTTGCAGCTGCCACAGGTGACAACCCCGTAGTGGCACCCTGAGGCCTCGTCGGAACACACCAGGCAGATCTTGTGGGTCGGCCCGCTGGGCTTGGTTTGGCCCGGCACCACAGAGCTGCTGGACTCCCCTGTCCTGGCTGACGAGCTGGAAATCCAAACAAGAGAATACGGGCAGGGAATTAGAGGAGTGGCGTGACTGTGTGTAAATGTTTTAGCTCTTTAACAATTTCAGGACAGGCTGAAGAATGGGGGTTTAAGGTTATAGTATGAAAATAAAAAAATCCACCTGGATAAAAGTTTTTTGTTCACAAATAAAAAAAAGTCATGAGGTAAACCCACATGAAGAATGCTCACAAAACTGCTATTTAAGTCCATATATCTAGCATCCATATCATCGCCTAGCTCTAAAGTCTTATCAGCTTTATCTTGACTGCAGAGAAAACATCTAGCAACCGGCTGAACAACACAACAAGGTCATCCACCAGCACCAACACACAATGACACTGTGGCTTTGCACATTGGAATAACTGTTAATAAAAGATTTTCCATATCACTGCGCATGTTGAACATCATTTTTCAGTCTACCTTCCCATTTTGACACCTTAAGCTCTTTGTGTGATATTCGTTTTAATTTAACTGTTCATTTTAGTGAGCTTATTCATTTTTTTTAAGTTGTGCATAATGAGTTTGTGTTTTGTTTGTTGACAAGTCAACAAATAATAGGAAACGAATCCCATGGCTGGCATAGCTCGTCCATGTAGCGACACCAAGCTTTAAATCTCAGTCAAGCGTGGAGCTGAGTTGTAATGCACATTAATGCCTCTGAACCGGTTAGGATTGAAACTTATCCTCTGTTGTCATTATCCTCTCTCGTCTATAATTAGACGAACCTGAATGACAGTATGAAGCTTAACAAGGCACTAACATCATTTTGTCAGATCTACTGCAGGTAAAGTACTGACATGTGCACTGCAGGTTGCTCAGGTTTAAGGAGCGTGCCAGTGCCAAAAAGGCATCTCATTTGTAAAACACTCAGACAAACATTTCTGTGTAATCCATGAGAGGAATTTCATGGTATTAGAAAGGCTTAAATCTTCCCTCTCTCATTTGTTTTGGCAACACAATAGCCGGGGCTTATGTATGGACCTTATGTAAGAGAGCTGGCTGGCTGGTTCTCTAATGTCTTTGAAGTGAAGGCCTATGGATACTTGAATCCACCTCAACAACTGTTGTAGCATCACTGCTAATGCCTCCAGGCTTGTTTCCATTGTCCTGCAGCGGCATGGTCTTTCCATGGTTAACGCCGCCAGGATAGACCATGTCTACAGCACAGGGTGGGAGAAAGGCATTTACATGAGTTAGCTTGACTGACTCACAGAGGCTATGCGC